>VUQR01006339.1:14271-40421 GCA_015108515.1 Hemichromis elongatus | reverse complement strand
TGGAGAGGAACGAGGAAAGGAAGGACAGATTTTTTCAGCATGAGGGAACATCGTCCGGCACATTGAATTCCCAACAAGAACACACACAGCCATGTTTCCAGCACTTCAGAAGACATTATGTTAATGCATGCAGAAATGCAGCTACAGCCAGCGCTTATCTCAACTTAACAGTTTTAATAACTTTATTTATGAGGCAATTAAGGGAACTGCAAAGGCTGAAAACCAGAAATCACTCTGCTTATATACTATTTAAAAAATTTAAGGAACATTTAACCAGAGTGTTGCATCGAGTCAGTGAAATGTCTGGGATGTTGATTTGGTCAGAGGGGTTAGAATCAGTTTCAGGTGCTTTGGTTGTAATGAAATTAACAGCAGGTGAACTAGAGGTGCAACAATGAGACACTCCCAAAAACAGGGGTGTTTTTTACAGGAAGAGCACTCTGACAGTTTTCTCTCCTCATCTTTTCTGACTTTTTTCACTAGTTTTGTATTTGACTAGGGTGAGGGTCACTGCTGATAGCATGAAGCAATATTTGCCATTGTCAGAAGGTTTGCTGTGTCTCCCAGCACAGTCTCAAGACAATGGAGGAGATTCCAGCAGACAGGCAATTACTCTAGGAGAGCTGGACAGGATGTGGAAGGCCTTAACTAAATCAGTATGTTTTTCTTTATGGAAGGAGGAACAGGACAAGCCCCACCGGAGCTACCAACTGACCTCCAGCAGCTCACTGGCATGAATGTCTCTGACCAAACAATTGAAACAGACATTAATGAGGGTGGCCTGACGGCCCAACGCACTTTAATGGGCCCTGTGCTCACTGCCATGCACTGTGGAACCTGAGTGGCATTTGCCATAGAATACCAGAATTGGCTGGTGCATCCCTGGTGCCCTGAGCTTTTCACAGATGAGAGTAGGTTCACCTTAAGCACATGTGACAGATGTTAAAGGGTCTGGAGAAGCCGTGGAGAACGTTATGCTGCCTGTTACATCGTTCAGCACAACCCGTTTGGTGGCAAATCAGTGTCTAGGAAGGTATAGCCTAAATAGTTAATTAAACATGCATCCATGGAGGGATTTCAGCTTATGCTAGACAACGGCATCCTGACTGTCATCAGGTATCTGGATTCTTGGACTCATTGTCAGACCCTATGCTGGTGCAGGGGGTCTCTGGGTTCCTCTTGGTTCACAACAACGCCCAATCTTGTGTGGCGAGAGTATGCATGCAGTTCCTGCAGGACGAAGAAACTCATACCATTGACTGGTTCACCTGTCCTATATCTAGTATATCACTTCTGGGACATTATGTTTCAGTCATGTGCTCTTTTCTTCTGATCCTGCTTTAACAGCTCTACCTCCTAAAAGATCCCCAGTGGGGAAGCCTCTCTGCCATGAAGTCAGTGTTTCCCACTTAGTCAGCAATGTTCTGCTGGGCACTCAAGGCACAGTCATATTTCTAACAGGTGAACATTATAATTGAGCTGAATGAGCCTCTAATGACTCAGATCATATAAAATGATGCATGAATAGAAGAATCAGACTGATTTCTTTCTTTTATATATCGGAGCATTTCGTGTTTCTTGTGTTGTCCTGATATTTTTTTGCCAGACATTTTTCCACATCACAAATAAAGAAAAGATACTTTTATTAGCCAGTTTACCCAAGGTGCTTTGCAACATATTCACCTTAATTCATATTAATACATACAGAACATAAAGCCAACATGAACAAACAGCACAAGTCAAATGGAAAGAAAAGCTGAATATGTGCAGGGAGTTAAAGCCGTGCAGCCGAGAGGAGATAAACAGTTGTTTACAGATAAGACCAGTTTTTATTTTGTGACATTCTCGGCTGGTAAAATCTGCTCTTCCATTCACAGATGAAGCCAGAAAAGCACCAGTTCAAATGTAATGCTTGTTTTTGCCACAATGTGGTTATGAAAGTGTGCTAAATGAATCCATATTTGTGGTGAAAGCATGTAGGTAGACTGCCCATCACCCTGGACAGCAGAGCCCCTCGTTTTCCTCCATGTGTTTGTGCAGCGTTGTGGGAGGGGGCTGATTTTGTCTGAGAAGTGCCCAGCAGGAAGAGGCTGTCCTACTTTATCGCTCATTAAACAGGTCACACATCAGGGACTCGACTCAGAGGAAAAATATTATAAAAGACGGTCACAGAAATAAAAACTAAGATTTACTGTACAAACACTGAACATGTCCCGGAGGCGTTCCTGGCCTGCTTCTCTCATTTGATTTTTTATCTGATCGTCAGTTTGTGAACTCATCCCGAGGGGGGATACTCTCTGACATGCTGTCATAATCGTTGTTTGTTATGTAGCATCTCCTCTGCCTTCATTTTCCACCCTCAGTTTTTGACATCTCCTCCTCTCTTCCCTCTCACCAGTTCACAGGTTACCATAGCGACACACAGTAGTATTTGCCTGTTGCCAAGGCTCGTCTCCACGCCAGCACAGCATCCCTCCTACGGCGGTGTGATGGATTGTGTATCGGATATGGGGATGTGTATTCCATGATGCTGCTTTTATTAGGTGAGAAGGAAAAAAACTGTAACCTGCAGTGCTGCAGTTTCACCACAAGGTGACGCTCGAAGACTTTTGGAGGACATTAGGGCTGGGGCAAAATAAAAAAAAAAAGATCAGGGTCACCAGAGTCAGCAGCGAGGAGAGAAAGATTACTTTTAACGGGCTGGTTTTACTCTGGCAGAAAGTCACAATGGAGTTTATGCTAATATTTAACCTTTAAAATGAGCCAAAAGTGGCTTTTATTTAAAGTCGTATTTCTCCTGTTCTTATTAAACATGGACAACAGTAATTACTGAAAGGTAGTATAGTCGTATTTTGAGGTTTTATTTAATGGGAAAAAACATTGTACTCACAAATATGCTCTGATTAGTGAGTATTTATGTTTTCTATGTATTAAAATATATAGGATGAGACAGCATGACTGTCTTACAGCATCAAAAGAAAGGTTCATGCTTTGAAGGAACAGACGATGACATCTTGATGCCTGGAGTTTTAAAATAAGTTTGTCCTTATTTTTTTACATGCTTTCATGATGTCAAATAAAAATACAATAATGTTGCAATAATGTCTGCACATATTTTTTTAAGTTCATGAGATGTAACCAATCAGAAGAAAGCTGGCTTAAAGAGATTCTTGGTGGTCTTACAGGGGAAACAGCTAAAACCAATGTTACATATGGGATCATGTGTATTGCAGGTCATAAATTAGTTAAAACATTAAAATGCTCTTCACTGAGGGTCGTTTTCAGGGCTAGCATCATTAAGAAAAGTCTGTAAGATTCCTCCACTGCAGATCTTGAACATCTGAACCAAAATTTAACATCTTTCAGTAAAAAGTCTGTTTTGACTAATTTCACAATAAGTTTGGGAAAGTTTCTATTTTTTTGGTGTTCCAGTGACTGAAAGGCTCTGATTAAGATGGCTGACTGCATGCAGGGTTACTGGTCCATCCTTGTTATCTGTTCGGCTTGGATCCAAGTTTTCATCTGAACGTGATGACCTTCCTCAGCCAAAGACTCTCCGTCCACTGGTTTCTCCCTCTCAGTGACTGCCATTAAACTGACACCAGTCCACTCAGCTCTTCTGTCCTCTGAAGACGAGTCTTTAAATTGTCCTTTTGTCCTGAAGACTATTGTTTTGACGTTATTATTCACAGCTCCTATTTTTAGAGTTCTGTCTCTGGCCTTAAAAGGCAGTCAAATCCTTACAGTATGTGCACTTACACAAGCAGAAAGCCAGTATCCGCTGTCAGTGTGCATTAAAGACATGGCGTCCCATCCTGTGGAAGGCCTCGCTGCGGGGCAGTGAGCCTGCGCGTGACGAAGGCAATGAAAACATAGCACAGACACAAGAAGGGAAAAAACAAAGGGTAAGGGGCAGGGTTATGTAAATGATGCAAAGGCCGGCTGCCCAGAGGAAGAGGTGTACACTCATGCATCTGAGCACACTTTAAATATAAGTTTTCATAATGTGGTCTTTACAAGTGAGCCACAGCTTCAGGCGTCAACAGCAGCAGAAGCAGAGCACTCCACACTTTCTTTCACAGCGATGTCGCCTTTCATTCGTGCCAGTTTTCACTAGAATAACTTTTATGAACTGTACGCTGTGGTGTAACAGCATGTGAAGCATCATCCACAACAATATTAATTAAGTCCCACCAAACCTGCTGCACAGGAAAATGTGTTCTCATTTTAGTCTTCAGGTTAGTCACAAGCTGAGAGTTGAGCAAAATCAGGAACCTGACCTGATTCAGGTTTTTGCATCTCTCTCTCTCTGTATCTCTGCACAGTTTCTAGTGCTGCTGCTATTTTTACGTCACTCCCTGGAAGTCACACTCTGATCATTTTACCACGCTGTGATAAAAAAGAAAAAACCCAGATAAACATGTTTCTATAGATGATCTCTCTCTTCAAAACAACTAACTCACTTGTTTATTAAGACTTGTGCATGGCCTCTTTGGCTGTAGCGGCTAGCTGTCTGATAGCTTCAACTGAACTCGATCTCTGCACAGCTCTTTTCTCCAAAATATAAATTCCAGTAAAGTTTCTGCTTTTTTGACATGGGAAGGGAGATCCAGAGCTGGAAATGAGGCCGCACATCATAAGTAACCAACTTCATAGGGGATACTGCCAGATCTAGACAAAAGCAGCTGGTTTTCCTTGTTATGTAAAGATTGAAGAAACATTTTAACCAAACCTCACATATTTAGCTTTTGCAAACCCTGACCTGTGTTCTCACTCTTCTGATGACCTAGCATTAGCTGTTAGCGTTTCTCTTCACTGTAGAGCAGGCCCTGTCCTCACACAGGCTGTGGGGGCTTCTAGTTTTCCCACTGGGGCTTTTTGGGAGACACATTAAACCCTTTATTCACACAAGTCTGCATTTCTACTGGCCCCGCTGAGGTGAATTACCTACAGCCCCTCAGCAGATGCCTGAAAGAAGGAAGTATTGATTGATTACGTGACAGTTAGCTCTTATCCACACTGCAAGGCAGAAGCAGCTGGTCCCCAATGTACTGGTCTGGGTCAACATGAATGCACTGATATCTTTTCAGTAATCATCCTGAAGAAACTGTGACACTGAGGAACATTATCGTTACAGGGACATCACCTCATGAGGTCACCTGACCTCAACAAGCTGGAAATTAAGCTGGAAAGCCACATATGTGTATGTCCATGCTGCTTTCTAATGATGTGCTGAGCCCAGCTCAGTCTGTTGGAAATCAGTGACCTTGAAGAGCTGCTGTGTGCTGTGGGAGCACCGCTGACACAGGCTGCAAACACCCACTCACATCCACCCACACACACCTCTCCTCTTTCTCTCACATGCAGACACACAGACACGGCTTGACTAATAGCCCGCCCGTCTCCTCGAGTTTCATTTTCCACTGCGGCGTTCCAGCATTTACCTGAGCCGCCATCAGCGCATTCAGGCAGAGAGGAGGCGAGCCGAGCCGGCCGCTTTCCCTCAACACAAAGCACCAGACAGACTGACGCAGCACACAACAAATAGCTCGTTGATTGGGTTTCATCTCTTCCTGAGTGTGCTGACACAGAGCTGTGAGCACCAGTACGTCCATATGGGCTCCCAGCATGGAGTCCAACAAGAGACCCAAACCAGCCTCGATCCTGCCGTCTGAGAGGGCAAATGTTCAGCTCAGAGGTACACCTGAAACGATGAGTAACTGATGATCACCTCTGTGTGAGAGCTGTGCCTAAATGTAGGATTAATAAGCAAAAAATTAGCACAGCAAACGGACCAGTCAAATTCTTGGCATTAACCATAAGTTAACCATAAATGTTTCCGATTCCTGTAGACTGATCTGTGTGGAGGTTGACTGACTTCTGTATGCATGATACAACCTGCAAGTGTGAGTTTTTATAAGTGCTCCCGATTGTTTTTAATTTTCAGACTGTCTGCAGTAGCACATGGACCTGACTTGGGCAGGTCATTATGGCACAGTAAAGAGCACATAAGTGTAAATCTGTGATATCATTCAGCTGCTCCAGCCTCACATCCTGCAGATAGACTTGAACACCTCCCTGTTCAACTCCAGCTGCTGACGATGGCCCTGGTTCTGCTCCGTCTGTCCATGCATGAGACCAGACTTGCCTGGCATCATCAGTATTAAAATCCTTGTTGCTCTTCTACACTTTCAGAGTCTTGAAATGATGGACAGGTTGTTTTCTTCATTAGTCAGTTAGATTAAGATTTTTTTTATTTAGACTGTCTCTGACTTTGTAAGATGATGAAACCCTCTGAGATGCTGAGCTCTGCTTGGTGGACGGCAGTGAAAGGAGCTCCTCAAAGTCTGGTGTCACGTTACAGTTGTGGATCATATCAGGTTATAAAATATTTACATTTGTACTTTCTTGAGCACTGCCTCTGCTGTGCTGTAAGAGGAGACTAGGGTGGAGAAACAAAATACCAATCACTGACCAATCTCTTCCTGTGGAGCTGGTGGATACCAAAGCAGAGCCTAAAGCAGGGGTCTCAAACTCCAGGCCTCGAGGTGGTGCAGGTTTTAGATCTCACCCTGGGTCAACACACCTGAATCAATGATTAGTTCATTACCAGGCCTCTGGAGAACTTCAAGACATGTTGAGGACGTAGTTTAGCCATTTAAATCAGCTGTGTTGGATCAAGGATACATCTAGAAACCTGCAGGACACCGTCCCTCGAGGCCTGGAGTTCGAGAACCCTGGCCTAAAGTGAAGTTAACATTGGACTTCATTCATCAGGTGAACACAGGTAAATCTAATCATGTGACTTTGTGGTTGCTGGTTGCTTACACTCACACATCAGTGAATGTTTGACTCAAAAGTGGCCACATCTGCAGTTTTCTATTAGCCACAGTTTGAGTCCAGCGCAGAGTGGAGGTGTGCTTTGACTTTGACCACAGGCAGCCAGATGTCTACTTCATGGTTGAGAATGATGTAGTTTAAGTTCTGTGTCTGTCAGCGTCAGGACCAAAATTAAACCAATCACACAGCTGTCTCCAGGTGTCACTGACGAGATTCATACACAAGTTCTATATCAAGTTTTTTTCAAAAAATGCACATTCGATCAGGAAACACAAGAAAGAGATATAAAACATCTCCGTGCAAACACCAAACAACCATGAAAAGATGTAAAACAACTAGAAGAATAATTAAACTGAAATCAAACAGTGATTAGTGGACATGTTATTACATCATGTTCGTGTTCTCACAAGAGAAGAAGTGCAGTTACCCCTCCAAGTGAAGAATTCTTTAACAAACAAAAAAATAAGTTCTACTAATCACATTTCACTGTATCCAATACACAAAGGCACCTCAGATTCCATCTCAGAAACTAGTCCCAACCAAATGAACAATGAACATACATTTCCGGTGTAATAATGTAAGTATAAAGTGACAGGTTTTTATTGTGGTATCTGTCCGCTGGAGCTTTCATGGAGGAAATTTAAGCCTGCCGTCAGTCGTTTGCAGAACAGAAGCAGCAGCTTATCATCACCTGTTGCAGCATGTGAGCTTCACGTCTGCGTCACTTTAACTTTTTCCACGAGCAACATCTTTACAAGCCTTCCACTGAATGCACCTGTTCTCTGCCAGCCATGTGAGGAGGCCCGAGCAGCCTTCTCCTCTTTGTCCTCTCTAAGGTCTAGCAACCTCAACATCTCACTCATGTGAAATATTTATCTTTATTTGCACATAAAAAGAAATTTAGAAGCCATTAAAGAAACTCTAGAGGCTTGTTAAAAGAAATTACTTAATCTAAACTGTGAGAACCAGCGATGCTTAACATATGGAGGTGCAACGGGCTGGTATTTCCCATGTTATAGCTGTGAATGTGGAACATTTGTTTTTTCATGTGATCCCACACTGACTTCATGAAGTGTCTGCTGGTGTCATACTAATGAGAACAAAGCTCTTTTTGTCTCGGTTCATTGTCCTGCTGCTGGGTGTTTAGATTTCCTCACGGTGACTGAGTAGAATTATTTACTCAGTGTTCATATGAGGATCAGGGCAGCATGTTAGCACTGAGGTCATTCAGAAGATATATAAGATCATAGCATGATCTGGAATAAAGAGCCAAAGGTACTTCATATCTTCATATCCCATCTAGGTCACCAGTTTGTCTGAAGCCTGCTCCAGCCTTCTCTCTGCAGGTTATAAAAGCAGAGTCACCTCAGCCGCTGGTCTTCGGGTTAACAGCCTCCCCCTCCCTCTTCTCACATTAGATTAGTGCAGCTGAGAGGGGATTTGGGATGCAACATTTCGCTAAGGCGACCCACTGACAGCCCATCACACTTATCACCAGCGGTAATGTAAAAATGTGTCATCTGCATTGCTATTTTAAGGCCACACCAGACAAATATTTATCCAGAAGAGAAAGAGGAACATAAGTGCGTAGCATGAAATTGGAGCAGCGCTGCTTGAATTTGTAAAAAGAAACATCAAATCTCAAGAGGGGAGCATAAAAGTCGCTGTTACAGCAAACAGACAGCGAGAGCTGACACACCGTCACAATAAACAGCTCGAGTGTGATAAAGGAAGACAAATATTCAGCTAGGATGGAATGAAATAAGACATAGCCCGGTTAGCACGCAGAAACAGACACAGCATGTTAATGGAATCATTTAAATTACTATCAAATCAGGAAATTAATGCTTGTACAACATCACAAAGAAATTAAAAAGCAATGAGTTATCCTGACATCACGTCTCAGTCCACAGGGTGCACTCATGTGTGTCCTCCCAGAGCTGAGAGAGAAGCAGAAGCCATAGTCATTGTTCAGCTTGTTATTTCCACTGAAGCTTAACTGAAGCCTAATTTTGATGATCCCCTCACCTGTACGGCACACAGACACTTGTTAATCAGAGCTCAGGAGCATCCTACAGCTTGTTAATACAGTGATCTCACAGCAGCCATATCATTGGACACATGATGTCATTAAAATGCTCCCAAAGGCTCCAACAGCACAAACACGGTCCAGATATCCAGTTCAGGTAAAGCTAGCAGCTACAGCCGCATTGTCACCATACACCTGTCACTCAAAGAGGCCATGCCTATAGTAATGCTAAATTTAAGCCTGAGCTCTTTCCCAAAAAGACACAATTGTTGACCTCCCCTGCACCCGTAATGTTGACATCTAAGTATAAAGTCTAAACATGTGAGTTATAAAAACTATTATGAAATTATCTAAAGAGGCCCAAACTGTTTTTGTAGTAGGGGGAAGAAGTTTGCCAAACCTGATAGGAAAAAGCTCCAAAGGTGGTTGTGAACAGCAGGGCTATAGTCTTGTGAGACTTCAAGTTCCAGGCAGACAAGCAGCGGCTGCCCAACCGAGCAAACACAGCTGCGGCTGACAAGGAGCAGAAGACCACAGCTATGATAGATGTGGAAATCTCAGGAGACAGCAGCATGAGAAAGGAGCATGAGAAAGCAGATAAGTGCCAGCGGCTGAAGGAACAGCTGGAGCAGATGTGGAAGTTGAAGGTGATGCCAGCAGTAACAGTAGCTTTAGGACTGGAAGAGTGGGTCCTGCATCAGCATCAGAGGTGTCCAGAAGAGTGCAGTAGAAACAGCTATGAGAGCTGGGCCTGAGGAAGGCCCACACCACCACCCTGTGAGCAACATGGACTCCATCACTGTAACTTGTGTGCTAGAGAAAGTCTGTTTGTTCACATTTAGCCAGCAGATGTTTTCTCTGCAGCTGGCACTTGAAAGCCACTCTCTGAGCTCTGTTAAACGCAGTCCGGCTAAGATCTGCTCTCTGTAAGGCGAGCTTCCTCCGCTGGCATGTGGACAACACACCTGAATGATTGATACCAAACAAAGCTCTCTAAAGGAGGCCTTTAAATGATGGATGATACAGAGAGAAGCAGACGCTCCAACTCTGGAGTTACAAGGTGCAAAGTGCAAAACCCAACAGCTGATTCAGTCACCTGAGACTGTGTGTGTGTGTGTGTGTGTATGCCTGCAAGTCCACAGTTAAAGCAAAGAGTGAAACAAGCCCCAGAGCCGTGTTGGGTAAAGGCTGGGCTGTGGTTAGCGTCGGCCTCCACACTCAGTTTTTTGTTCCTTCAGGAAATCGGGATTCTTGTTTTTAGCAATAAGAGCCAGACTCACTGTTCAGGAGTCCTGAAACAGATCACATGAGTATATCATCTCAGAATACCTGTATACTGAAAGCTGCTGCATTATTAAGTTGTTTCCACTGTGAGAACTTAACAAAATAAATCTTCTACCCACTGCTGTTGGCTCAGCCTCTTCTTCTCCTCTCTGTCCAGCTTGTGGACGAGAACCAGGAACTAAATTTGGACTCTTTGTTCTTTGTGAGTTGCTGACTGTCTTTGAGAGAGTTACTGGTAAGCACGAACAAAACAATCACAGGGCTGCATAAATGTTCTCTGCACTTTCCTAAGGGAAGGTCCATAAGAAAAGAGTCACAGAGTCACCTTCTACCATGCAATAACAGCCAAAAATCATTTTAATTTCCAGATTTTAATCAAGCTGTGAATAAACACCACAAGGTATTTCATTATCACCAAGGTCACAAAATGAAACACCCCCTTAAATTTATCCAGCGAAAGTTATTATGCAACCAACCCAAACCCATAACCCTTATTAAACACTCAGTAAAATATATTTATGCTTCCAAGGGTCTCATTCTATTTAAAACATGCACATTGTCACTGAAACGTCACCTGTTGGGATTGGACCTACTGTGTCATCGAGCTGCTTTTATTGCTCGTTCAGTCTGACGTCATTAGCCCTTACTGGTCAAAGACTTTTCTGTTATTATCTAAAAACCACCAAACTCTCTGAGCTTAAAACAGTTAAAAACCTTTCAGCTCCAGAATGGTGTGTGGTTTCATTTTGGCATGGATTTAACACAGAAGTATAAATCCTCTATTAGATGTTAGCTAACTGAGGTAACATACAGCCATGCTATAACCTTGGACACAAACCTTAATAAAGCTGTTGAAGTTGGAGCATGTTTCACAAAGAATCATTTGATTTCAAAGTGCTTTAATTCTGCAACCCCCACCGGTAATGGTGGAAATATGTCTTGAAAAGGTAGATTGGTGAATTTCAGTTAGCATAAAAACAGCAGTGGCTTCACACATGCTCACAGAAGTATGGGACGGGTTTGACAATATGGGAAACATTGAGTACTTGTCATTTGTTAAATGTAAAAAGCAATTAATGTTAAAACTTACTGCAAGCGTCTATGTGCGTCACTTACAAATAAATTATGAAATCGTGATGATTCCTTTTGATGAACCCTGCATAATGATCTACTATCTGTTGGCTAGCTACACAGCTGTGGATAAGATAATATAAATAGATGAGTACTGTCCTCAGTAAAAGTTGTTGATGGGCAGAATAAATGCCATTATATGACAGGAAAGATGATCCACCCACAGCAGGAGGTTGGTCATCATTTTGCTTCTGTGCTGTTCAAAGGTCAACAACCACACTGACATGTTGGTCGTGCTGAGAGCGAGTCTGTTTTTGAAACATCTTAAACCTGTGAGCCCATTGCCTGACTTTTTTTTTTTTTTTTAAACCAAGCTCAAAGACATGCTTACATGATCTGAGCCAATAACAAGCTATAGAGTCAAAGTTGGAAATGTCTACGTGGGAGTCTTTGGAGACTGACTCACTGCTGGAGACTCTAGTGGACGTTAGAGGAACTGCAGGCTTTGGGCATTTATTTTTCAGCCACAGAGGCTAATGTTTGGATGTATCCAAGGATCTGTAACAGTTCAGGATGTTCTTCATCATTAGAGAACATTATCCAGGGTCAACAGAATGTTCTTCATGGCCAAGAACCTCAATAAAACATAAACAATAAGAAAAAGAAGCAGCAGCTGGTTTATTCCAGGACTCTAGCAGAGGCTGATGTGTGATGTGAATAAATCTATCGCTCTCAAACTTTTTCTTTTTTTCATTGCTGCATCTCAATTTCTCCTCTTTCCACAAATAGCAGACCTCTCAGTGTTTGGTTGTCTACCTCCTCCTCCTCTGCCCTGTTTTCTTCTCTTTCTCTTTGTTTCTGTTGGGTTTTTTCTCCTCTGGATCTCCCTCTGCATCCACCCACACTAACCTAACATGCACTATGCCCCAGGCTGCCTCTCTGTCTCCATATATACAGAAATGGCTCTTCTCATTTTCAGGACACACTCTAACATTTACTGTATGCCGCAGTGGTCTACAGCATTGGTATGATTCATGCGCACACAAAATAAGTCTTATAAAAACGGTGAAGGAATTAGTGTCAGGAAAATCAACAGGATTTACATCCAGTGGAGACACGGAGCAGAGTAACCGTGTAAAAGAATCAGCCCAACATTTATGGGAATATTTACTTTCCTGATTACAAATCTAGAGAACAACAAACAAACAAACAAACAAACAAAAAAACGACATCCCCGAATCCAGTCAGCTGTAGGTCAGGTAACTGTCTGACTCAAGAACAGAAAAGAAGGTAAAATAAAAAAAGAAAGAAATGACATATAAGGCAGTGAAAGTGGAAAGAAAAACTAAATTTGAAAGGAAGTGAAAAAGAATGAGAGGGTAATATAAGAAGGAGAAGACAGGAAGCAAATTGAAAAGATGTGAAAGGTTAAGAAGGAAGCAATAGAAAATAAAAACAATGGAAAGTTAACAAAAAGATAAGAAGCAAAAAGAGACAGAACAAACAGGAAGAGTATTTGGACTTAAGCACACGCGTGAGTCACACTGCAAGTCCTGCTGTAGCACTGGTGACCTTAAAGCTGGAGTCCGTAGTGTTTTACCGTACAGACTCCATACTGTCCTCATGAGAAGCTGCTCTGTGGGCTGCACCGAACAATCTGAGTCACAGAGGAGCTATTCTTAACGAGCTAAGAATACAACTCGCAGCAGCATCTCAAACAGCTCCACACAAACACATCCTGCACAGCAAACAGCACAGACACCGGCCCTCCACCAGGCCGGCAGCACTCCACACACAGGAAAACATCACATAACTGACATCTTCATATCTCCATCATGTAAAATAAATCCCCCTGTGTTTATCACTTTCCTATCCTTTCTTTTACTTTCCTGTTCTATTTTCTTTAACATACATTTTCTCTTCATTCTTATTTCATTTTTTTTTCTACATTACAGTTTTCTGTTGTTCTGGTTTCTGTTTACTTTCTTGTCGCGTATTTTCCTCCCTTAACTTCCACCGCTTTTTTCTTCAACTTTTTTTTTCCTAACATTTCTTCATCTTATGTCTTTGCTTTACTTCCTTCTCACGTTGTTTTTTTCTCCATCCTGTTTACATTTCTTGTTTCCTCTGTTGACTTTTCTCAAGTCTTGTTTCTTTTATCAGTCTTTGTTCAATAAAAGTTGGATTTATTTGTTTATACCTTTCGTTTACCTTGATTTATTTGACTTTTCTCCTTCCTTGATTCACTTCCATCCTTATTTTACTTTTTATTAACCTTAATTGGCGCAGACAGGACTGAATTTATTGTAAACAGGTTTTATAGGCTATAACGAATACACTTCCATGTCATTAGAATCTTTAAAGCGTTCCATTGCATGCTTTTGGATAAATGTTTGGGACCTTTTAGTTCACATTTCTATGCTTGTTTTCCCCACAGTGATCTGAGTGTTGATGTGCTGTTGGACTCTCTGAGCTGCTTCACATGTCAAGCTATTTTAGAGTGGTCACATCTACACGTGCTGCTGCTCTTCTACAACATTTGTTCTTGGAGTTTGACTTTGCTCGTGTTGATCCTGTGCTCAAGTGTAATTGACTCCCAGGCATGAAAAAATGTGCAGAGATATTATATTACATTGTTCAAAGTGCTAACACTGAGCTTTCCAAACACTACAGAGCTTCAATAGAGCGTGTGTTTTTCTAACATAAGATATGATGAACTGATAAAACAGAGCAAATTTGATCATTGTAATTATAAAGTTTGTCAATTAGTTCAGACTAACTCTACCAACTACAGTAGCAAACGAAATATTATTTTTAATGGTATTTAATTCCAGTTATTTGGAATTTTAAAAAGCTGCTGTATATCGCCTGCCATCTGCTATTTTAAAAAGTTCCTTAAAAACATACCAAAGACATTAAAAGGTGATAAAACATAATTTATCCATCTATTTTCTGATGCCCATTCAGGTCTAGTTCCTGTTGGAGGCAGTCAAAACAGAGACAGACAGCCCTCCCTCTCACAGCCACCTCCAGCATTTCTGGGGGAACATCAATCCATTCCCAAACCAGCTGCACTGTTCTGCATCTGCCCTGCGATCTATGCTGAGTTGGAAATGCTTGCATTACATAATCTGGTGATGTGATAGTCAGACGACAAACCACCTTAGCTAGCTCCATTTGAGGTGAAGTAGTAGCAGCTATCAGATACTCTTTGAGGAAGCTCAATTCAACCACTTATATCATGTGAAATTAGTAGCAGAGAAATCAGTAGAGTGGTTGCTCTTTAACTGATTTTGCTTCTACTTGACCACCATCATAGTTTTAATGAAAAATGTAGATAAATGTGTTTATGCAAGTGTTCAAGTATCTTCATTAACTGTGGCTTTATGGTGTTTAAATGATAACCTTTTAAACTGATTGTAAAAATACATAAACCGGTTGATCATCTGCAAAGAAAATTTCACTTTAGTGACACACTGTCCACATGAGAATGCTTTCAAATGAATCACAGCAAATGGTTCATCTTTGAAGATTTATTTAAACTGCTGTTATATGATGATAATCAGAATGGACATATGTCGTTGACTAACCTTGCATAGGTTACAGACTATGCCTCAACAACAAATGACGAATGCTGTGCTCTTCAGTCAGAGCCTTCAAGATTAAAAAAGCAATAAAAGCACAATAAAACAGACATATTGCGATGTTGATGACTGCGGAGTTTAAGGAGGATCTCAGCACCCCAGCAGAGGGGAAACAAGTAAGTCTATCATATTATTTTGTAAATGATGACTTTGGCTTGAGCCTAAGAGATAACAGACTTACTTAAGCTAAATGTTAAGTCGAACATAATTCGTCCCAAAGTAACCAGCTGGAAATCCTTTTGTGAGTTTCTAAAAAGACAAACAATCATGAGAGTGTTTGTTTAAGCAAAAATATTTCTCCACCAGCATAAATTTATGTTAATGTTAAGTTCATGCAGTTCAGTCTTCAGTCATCCATGCACCTTCTCTTTACACTGCAGCGCTGATAAAAACAATCAGCACATAATCACATTTTTTCCAAAAAATCATCAAACACATTTACATACTTATTATAATTCTGCATCATAAGAATAATTTTCACTTGCGTCATGGCTTTTTCAATATCACAAAAACCTACGAAACATGGCCTAAGACAGAGTTTCTCTGTTGTAAATTTGTGTGATGTATAGTTTCTCTGAATTTTAAAGGTTTAACTCACTTTTATGGTCAGAATATGATGTATAATCAGTTGTGAATGTCAGAATATTTTACTTTTTTAGGCTGAAAAATGCAATGGTGCACTTTAACAAAGAAGTTTCAATTTATGTCCTTTTCCAGATGATTACAGGCATCAACCCTTCATCAGCTACATAAGGTCATTCACTGAAAGTCATTCAAAGGTCAAGACCAGTTATTAATTACTTTAATGTCGCAAAATTAAAAAATAAACTATATTTATTTTTTCATAACTGATTAACCTATAGCTTTCAATTATGTTTTTCTTGAAGTTTCAATTTAAAAGAAAATTCCTTGTACCAGCTTAATTCGGTGACAATGAACAGGTTAAAAATTTCTATAAAATTAGCCAGAGGTATTCAATTTAGAGAGAATCTTCACCACAAACCCCACAGGTGTTGGTATCCAACAATAATTAGTAAACACTCCTAATGTCTGATTTTAATGGAATGGAAACAATCACAGTCGGCAATGTTCCAACAACTGATTTCTTGCTTCCTGCACTTTGTTTTTGCAGAATGCTTTGCTGTAATCACATCAGCTTTAAATACACAGAAATGGATGTATGATCTTCTCAAGGCTGGGAAACTCTGCGGAGATGGCTTGAGTCAGCAGTCCGAATGAATATTTGCAAAAAAAATCAAACATTCTATAATTAAAAGTCAGATCGAATAAAAATGTTTGCTCTGCAGTTCATTGAAGATAAATCATGTTGTCATCAGCAAATTAATTAATCGATTGGTTTGTGAATGGCAGCTGGAAGCTTTTTAAATAAATTACGTTTGCTGTAGTTATAAAAAACTGGACTTTAATTTGAAAGGAAACTTGTTTCTCTTCCTCGCTACTGCATAATCAAATGATAAAGGTTCTAAAAATAACTACACATTATAAAATCTCTCCAAACACATGCACTTTACTCTAGAAAATGTTTGTGTACCATCCATGTGTTTAGCTGCTCTGATGATGATTTGGTCCCTTCGGGTGCAGATATGTCTCTAACTCTAGCCTGCAGTAAACAAGTGTGAATAAACAGAATTTCAAACCACAAGAAGACGACCAATCACCATGATGTTGGATGTCATCACAAATTTAAACAGTTGTCAAGAAAATATAGACATTTTTAATGTGATCCTTCCTTTAAAAACACGTGGAATTTGTAATTTTGCTCCCTAGGACATACTTCATGTTTAACACATAGCACCTTCGTTGCATGTATTAATTTTCCCATCAGATTGAAATGTTAATTAAAGGGATTTTTTTCTTCAGTAGTTTATAAGACAAGCCTTAAAGGTAAAAGGATGATGACACACAGTCGAGACACACAATAAACCTTCCTCCTGATGTTCCATCACTCACAGCAGCTATAAATTTAAAGCTTTGGAAAGCAGAAGAGTCCCAAACGAAGCTGTGCTCTGTGCCAGAAGTTAGTCTTAAAATAAGAATTTTGGAAATTAGTAACTGTAACACAAAATATATACATTTTTGCATCAAGAAAACATATTTTTTTGTATTGGCATCTTGTGGGATATGACAACTTCTGGACAAAAAGACATGAAATGATAATTCTAATCTAATTCTAATCATAGGCAGGGCTAAAAATATATATTTTTTAAATAAATGGATGATAGTTGAGTGCAAAAGAGAGACTCTGGTTTGCTTGTGATAAAAATGCTGGAGCACACAAGAAGGCTCTTTTATCACCATCGTGTCAAATCAGATCATTAGCACGTTTTCTTCTCAGCAACATTTCAGAGTTGCAGGGACAAACTTCTGTAAACTCTTCTTGTAATGTATAATTCTGCACACAACAAGACTTCCCTCAGTTTGTGCATAAACAAAATTATTGTGCTTGTATACATCATGTTAAGCTTAAACTGTCCGTGTGCATGAATAAATTAGATTAACTCTCTCACACACAAACACACTGTGCACAGAATATTAGTGCCTAATAGCTATTTATTTTTAAATTCATCTTTCAGGTTAAAACCTTTATCTTCATATCATCCCCAGCCTGAAACATGACCAAGATAATTGTGTGCAAAATTAGAATTTCTGCATTTATGGAAAAAGTTACCAGAAAACACAATCATGGATGCTTCAGATTATATAGTTTTTCTCACACTAATAATAATTTGTGTTTTTAATGTTAATAGCCAAGAGAGCATAAATATAATCTTGTGTGTTGTGTTTAACTTCATTTTGTGACTAAGTGCAGACTGATGAGTAAAATTTGGCACCACAGATGCATTTTCCTACAATAATAATTAAAACATTGAGGTTACATAAATAAATAATTAAAATAGATTAATTTGAACTCTTTAGTTATTTAGTGATAAATGTTGTCGATCCTAGGTCCAGTCTTCCCATGCCCACACAATCCTGAGAGGAGCTCTAATCAGTCTAAACAGTTGTGTGGGTGGCTAGAGAGGACTCCTTGGGTCACTGCAGCTCTGAATCTGAGGTTCAATTTCAAATGTAACAGCAGCTCGAACGTCTGTGAAAAGAGGCAGCATGTCGATATGGTGACTACAGCAGAGCGGCTCGACCTTACAAACACCCGCACACTTCTGGAAAAGCTGTGGCAGCCCTTTCTAAAAGTTAAGGAAACTTCAGGGGCGGGGCTTCCCACACCAAGAACCTGTGACTGGACAGTTATTCGTGACATTTTAAGCCTTGTGTTAAATCATGTCGACTCACTTTGAGTTTATTAATTCCCCCAGGTAACTGTGTGTGTATGTGCGTAATGGGGGGGTTGGTGGTTAAAAGTCCTGATCGTTTCCCTCTGGTGTGTCTCTACAGTCATGTTGTTGATTTTTGGACACGTAGGTGCAGTCTAAAACATTTTGTAACACTCAAAGTGATGATTAATCACTTACAGCTGTTAATGTCACTGAAAATCGACTGTGTGGAATTAAAGCCAACGATTTAACAAGAAAAAATATGACAGCAGTCTTCCCTCACACAGGCAGGTTCTCCCCTGTACAAACAGCAGTCGCAGCAGCACTATTTTGCTGGCGAGCGGAGTGACTAACATCCATGGGTAACATTTAGACACTGCAGAGAAAACACTGAGGTCAGATCCACCATTATCCACACACAGGCAGAGGGTTTTTTCCTTTCACGCTCACTCAAGACGGGCTTAGTAAAAAGCATCACAAACATGGCAGTGACTAAAGGCAGGTGAAGATGCTGCAGATCGATGACAGGAAGTATAATTCTCTGCAGTTTTCACTAAGAATGTGATCGAATCTCCAGCAGTTTTTGGTCCCGGGCATCAGAAGGTGGCAGTGTTCTGCTGTTCTGTTCAGTTCACAGGTTCCCCAATGCTGACGTCTCGTTTTGGTGCCTCAGCTGAAGCCCTAACTTCACCGAGGACGCCCACGCCATGTTTGTATTCACAGATTGCCAATAATTGTTAGATTTTTAAGAAATTTCTGTGAAAGGGAGGCACTTTTTCGCGAAACAGTGAAAAATGATTCCTTAATCACAAAATCTGCTTTTTGTGCAAAAAACCCAGATACACCTGTAAAATCTAAGATCGTGGTGATAAACAGAAATCATCACGTGTTTCACACGGCTGTTTTTGTAAAGGCAGGAAATGTAATGACTCTAGATTTCAAAGGTGTACCTAACAAAGTGGCCTTTAAACAATGTATACAGTTTTGTGCAGTTAGCTGGTATAAATAAGAAACTAATTTCATTAGTTTTATGTGTTTGAATAGGTATTTTGCTCCCTCAGCAGCTGATTAAAGTGCCTACTTTTAGCATTCATTTGAGGAATTAGAGGAAGAACTGATGTTAAGTCATTTAAAGGTTCTGGCATCAGCAAGAACTTTGGTGGTGCTCAGCTTTTATTCTCGAAGGCTTTAGCGCTTGAGTGGTAGGGCTAAACACCACCCCAGTGTTTGGATGATGGTGGGTGAGGGTGCTGTCATAATCCCTCGTTGCTGTGCACAGAGGAGGGTACCTGCATCCAACCAAAGCCTGTCCAGACTTCAACAGCAGAGTCCACACTACCAATTTAAACCTGAAACTCACATGCTCTGACTACAGATATGGTCGCAGATCAAATCAGTCTATAGGAACCTTCAGATAACATGCATGCTATGACATTTTGACAGAAGCACCCTCAGCACAGGGTTCAGCTCGTTACTGCTCTCTCTCTGTTCATCACATCTCATCACCCGATCCCCAAACGCTTCCTTTCTCATATGAGTTGTAAGAAGGACTCCACGCACTACAATCACTCTATAATATCCCTCTTTATACAACTATCCACAGATGCACTGCACTAGCACGAGAGTCACCATCCTCAAAGTGCTGGCTTTGGTTACTGACCGTTTCCTTCATGAATTTCTCCTAAATCGAATTGTTTGACCTTTCTGTCCTGTTCTAATTGAACCAGCTGAGCAGCTCTTGTCCTTTGACAGTCACTCCATTGGAATGTCCAACACATCACCCCCACGTTACTTGTCTCTGATGGGCAATATCTGAAAGGGCTGTGTGTCTGTGTGGTACATGTACCGTCAAACTCCAAATGTACCAAAAATAAAGAAATCTTTAATGATGAATATTTGAACTTTTAAGCACAAATGCTGTGTGTCATCATCCCAGAAAGCTTTTCTTTGTGTTTTTTAGGCCCAGGAATCAGGACTAAATTCTGAACATGTGGATTCATCTGTGTTTAGTTCCATAAGTGCAGCGAGCAGTGCATCTTTATGGCAGGAGAAGTTAAGCTGCACGCAGTAAGCTCTTTGTTTTTCTCTTGAAACGGGAGGCACTTCAGTCAATTCTAGAACAAGAAGGGCTTCAAGGCACTAAGACACTAATTATAGATATATCTATGAAATTTGTTAAAATATTACTGCTTTCCTTCTTGGGGTCACAAATCACATGAAATGATTCCATGCACTCCAAGATCAAAGCTTTAAACAAATGAAGATGGAGGATGGAATTTTTGAGATCTGTTTTTTTAGAGATCATAGGCTATATCTCTTATTTTTTCTTAATTTAGTTTTTTTTTTGTCTTTTTTTTTAGCAGATTTGTCCCCTCCGACCGTTTAGCTCAATCATGCACCAAATACTGTCATTTGCGCAACAATAATGAAAACACACATGATTATCATCATCATCCTCCACCTCCCAGGTCCCTCCACATCTGCAAGCAATTTAATACTGACGTCATGCATTGAGTATACGTAGCTATACCATAGCTAATTAGGCCATAATGCTTTAGTATTTTGACATGCCATGATCTTCAGCAGAAGAAGAGTTCCTGTTCCCTTAAACATTCAACACTTAAATGCTCTGAAACAACTGAAATGATAAGAATAAGCAGCCAGTGCACTTTTGGTGAAAACAAATGAGAGAAATAATCCAGGAAGGGAAGATGGAGCTCGACGCACAGAAGAATGTAGAAATAAAATGAGGTAACGTCTTGTGCATGCCGATATAAGAGAGAAGAGAGTCTCCACATGCTTCTATATAAAGGAGTGTTGCATGGCATCATACAGGGAACATCCAGCTGACCTATAGCAGCAGCAGCGGTGCACGTAATCCTTCACAAGGCTTGGCACGCTTCCTGTTTGTCTCTGATAAGGTGCCTGAAAAGCCGGGGTCTACATCCGGCGTCACATTTTCCAAACTTTCCCTGGATGTGCCGCAGAAAGACACACCTGAAATAATCCACGCAAAAAGCGTTTCTTCAGGGAGGAAACCGTTCTTCGAATCTCAGTTGGGCTTTAATGATTTTTATTTTCTGTTCCTGAAAGTTGAGTCTGTTGCACAAAACTTGGCAGGTGTTGGGAAGACATTTAATTCATTATTGAGCAATTAGTCATTTCTACCCTTAAATTTACAATATATGCATTGCATATTGTTGTATATGTCTTAGCTTGCTTTTGATACTTTCTGAATCCTGTCTGTTACTTTTAAAGCTGCTTTTGATACATTTTTTCTGTGGCATAATATCTCTTTGTCAAACAGTACAGCACAGATAAGAGTTCTATTGTTTGCTCTAAAGTCTTTCTTTTTATTCATCCTAAATTAAATTGTATTTATAAAAGGAGACCTGATGGAGGTGCACTCCATCAGGTGATTGTTTCCCTTTCAAAAGGAAGTGTTTTCTTTAGACTGAGCTAGAAGAATTGCTCAAAGTTATATAAAAAGAAGAAAAACTCTTACTTTTCAATCTCTAGTTTGGGACAAAACACTACATTTCACAGGATGCAATTTGGGAATCTGTTTTTGCAGCCTTTTCATATCTTTAAAATCCAGAGGTCCAGTTTTTAACACAAAAGTCTAGATAAACTGACAAGCTGAGACATCTAAACTAACTTCTTAGGCTGTATATAAAAGATGGCCTTAGCCAGCATGATGATGCCGCACATTGTTTTGTGAAGCCTCATTTGAAGCCGTTTTGGAATCTAAACGTAAAGCGCAAGATCTGGGATGAATGAGGAATCAAGGGACATTACACGCTCAGACAGTCACAAGGAAGCTCTGTTCTGGCTCTGCCCCTCCTTTATTGTCCTGTGTGACTCGAATGGGACCGTAATTTCCAAAGTAAACGTCTTTTATTCAGACCTGAAACCAGCAACTGACACCATGAACTGTTCAGGAAAGTATTACTGAACTGAGAAGTCAGGTAAGCAGTAGGCTCATTTTATAGACTCGTCGCCCACTGCAGAAGAAGGAATGCAGGTTAGGCCACCACTGCACTGGTTTCTATTTTTAAACGTTTCATCCACTTTTTTATATACAGTCTATGAAAATACTTAAAGAAAGTAAAATTTGTGAAGCTTCCATTTAATGTTAAGACCATTAGAAAATCAATGGGTGCAAGTTACTAAACTTTGTCAATAATTTCTCAAATGTTTTCCCGAACCTGCAGATTTTTGTACTATTGCCAAACAAATATTTTTCTTTTTTTTATTTTTGAATAATTTGACCATGAGTGCATTGAAGTCTCCACACGTCTGAATGAATCAATGCAAAGATGAGAATAAAATGCACCAATGGAGATAAAGCATCCAGATATTTCTACAATATTTACAGTGGTGGTTGCGCGCCGCCTCACACATCAGTGAGCAGCTTGCCCTTGTTAACACAGTTCTGGCTGGGAGCTGTGCAGTTGGCAGTCCTAAGGTTAGCTTCCCTGAAGTTGTCGATGCTGTTGTTTAAGTCCTCATCTATCTCCATGTACTCCGACTTGCTGACCACTGAGGAGCTGCGGCGGCTCGAGTTGGTGTCTGACGCCAAGTTCTGGTTGCTGACGTTGAGCAGCTGGGCCTGCTCCTCGCCTTCCGTCTCCCGGTGGTAAAAGTAGTTGAAATTAGACACGATGACGGGCACGGGCAGCGCGATGGTTAACACTCCGGCTATGGCACATAGTGAGCCAACAATCTTCCCTCCAATGGTCACGGGGTACATGTCCCCATAGCCGACTGTCGTCATCGACACAACGGCCCACCAAAAAGCATCTGGGATGCTGGAGAAGAACGAGTCTTTCTCCTCAGCCTCCGCAAAGTAGACAGCGCTGGAAAACAAAATCACGCCGATGAAGAGGAAGAAAATGAGCAAACCCAGCTCCCGCATGCTCGCCTTTAGAGTTTGCCCCAGAATCTGGAGCCCCTTGGAGTGTCGGGACAGTTTAAAGATCCTGAACACCCTCACCAGACGGATTACCCTGAGAATGGCCAGAGATGTGGCCTGCTCCCCGCCGCCCTTCCCCTCCCTGTTGCCTTGGTCATCGGCCAGCTCTGTGCCGAGAGTGATGAAATACGGGATGATAGCCACGATATCGATAGAGTTCATCATGTTTTTGAAGAATGCTGCCTTGCTCGGGCAGGCAAAGAACCGAACTATCAACTCAAAGGAAAACCAGATGATGCAGAGTGTCTCCACTATGAAGAAAGGGTCTGTAAGGACGTTTGCTTTGTAGAACATAGTTATGTTGCCTACTATGTGAATCCGGTCATTGGGATCCTCCTTCAGCTCTGGTAATGTCTCCAAGCAAAAAATGACTATTGAAATAAGAATGACCATCACTGAGACAATGGCAATACCCCGGGCTGGCCCCGAGCTCTCCGGGTGCTCGAAGAGAAGCCAGATCTGTCGCTGGAACTCGTTCTCAGGCAACGGTCGCTCCTCTTCCCGAATAAACCCCTCATCCTCCCGAAACTTCTCCATTGCCTCAGCACCGAGTTCATAAAACTTTATCTCCTCTGAGAACATATCCAGTGGTACATTGACCGGCCTCCTCAGCCGTCCTCCTGACTGGTAATAATACAATATGGCGTCAAAACTCGGGCGATTACGGTCAAAGAAGTACTCATTTCGAAGGGGGTCAAAGTAGCGCATCCTTTTCTTTGGGTTCCCCAGTAGGGTTTCTGGGAACTGGGCGAGGGTCTTCAGCTGGGTCTCAAAGCGCAGCCCCGAGATGTTGATGACCACCCGCTCGCAGCAGTCATGGTTGTCGTGGTCGTCATCGGGCGGATACGGGTCCTGCGGGTGACCTGGCAGGGTAGAGGTCTCGTCCATGTTTTCTGTGGACACCACAGTCATCCTTCCTGGCGGGTGGAGGAGAGGAAGAGAAAGTAAAGCTGTAAAGGAGAGAAGGAGGTGGCAGGTTGGAGTGGAGAAGCTCCTACTGTGGCCAGGAGCTGTGGAGAACCTCCCTCTCCGTCATCATCATCCTCAGCACCATTGCCATCACATCTCCTTTCTCTCACCTGAAAGACAGAAAAAATGACATGCCGTCACTCAAATGCGCTTTTATTACGCTGCAGACATGTTTCATTGGTTGGAGAGCTTCCTGTTGTTCAGAGGGAAGAAAAAAAATCCTGCAGCACCTCCAGAAGCTGCGCTGCATCTGCTGTAATTTTACCGCATACATCAGTACTGGAGTTTGCAGCCCCGCTGCGCACATCACTCAGCCTTTAGCCATGAAAAGCTTTTCACCTTCACACCAGCACACAGTTTCATCCCAAAAACCCTCTGAGTGACGAAGGTGACACATTAAACCCACCTGAGCAGAGCTGGAGAGCAGCAGATGGAGATCCTGTGTGCCTTCCCCGGCCACCCGCCACAACCTGGGGTTTAATACTGATATCGCTTTACAGTAGCTCTGAAATATTAATAGACTATGTTGTCTTGGTCAACATCCGTATCCTCTTGGTGTAGGTTTTCTGCGTCGATCGGAGAAGCCCGCAGAGAGAGGAGGAGGAAGAGGAGAAGGAGGAGGCTTCTGACAGCAAAAATCCTGACGGACAATTTTTAAAAATCATGCTTGAGAGAGGAGAGGACTCCCAAGAAAAGCTGGCTTCCAGTCTAAAGGGGAGGACTGGGAGGACTTGGCACTGCAGCAGCATCCGCACTCATAGATTCTCGTTCAGATTTTTTCTGCGGTAAAAACGGTAAAAAAGAAAAAAGAAACGAAAAAAGAAAAAGAAAGAAAGAAAAATCCAAGGCTTTAAAGAAAAACTGGCTCAGGAGAGAGTCCGCGTCCGGGAATTCGGAAGCATATTGCAGGATTTCATGAGGAGAGAGAGAGAGAGAAAACAAGTGAGCGACGGAGAGAGGGAGGAGAGTGAGGAGGGGGGGTGTTCGACGCAGTGCAGACAGACTGTAAAAGCCAGCAGGTGCTCCGGTCCTGAATGTGCGCTAAAACAGGGGAGAGTCGTGCAGCGGGTCGAGCTACGCTGCTCAGCTCCTGTCCATCAAGTTCCGCTAAAATCCACATGAAGGATCCGTGGATACGCGCCCCACAACGGCAGGAACGAGAGCGAAAGAAGCGCACTGCATCATGGGTTATGTAACCAGTCCGACGTGTTTGTGCTGCAGGTGTCTCACAGCGAGCAGGTCTCAGGTTTGACTGCAGGAATCTGCAGAGGATCAAACTGGCCTCTGTAATTGGCTGCTGAGCAGTTTGCGACAGTCAGACCTGCATGCTGGTGTAAATACCCCCGTGTTGCTATGGAGACAGAGAGAAATCAGCAGACTTCTTCTGCTCTGACTGTATAACAGAGAAAAATCAAGAATAAAAAAAAAACAACTTTACTTAAACACGCAGAGAGCCTGATACATGAGAGGAAATATAATTATCATCATCATGTCATGATTAATGCTAATAAAAGAAACTCACCAACACAGTGGAATGAATTACAGAAACAAAATCCAGGGAAAAATGTAAAACCATCCAGAGGAAAATGTCAAAGATCTAAATTACAAGCGAATTTAACCATTATATATTTAGAGTCAAAATCTAAAATTCTTGAAACAAACTGTTCCAGCAGCTAAAATAAGAGAGACTCTCAAAAATATGTAGATTATAGAAAACAATGGAAGACTTGTCAATGATCAAATTAAAGTCTTTCATGTTTGAAATTAACATTTTTTAAAGGAATTAACAAAATAATTTCACTAATAAAATATGTTAAAGACTTATACATATATATACTAATTATATAATATATAATTCATATATATATTATATATAATATATAATTATATATAATATATAATTCATATATATATTATATATAATATATAATTATATATAATATATAATTCCCCCCACCACCACCACACACACACACACACCGTGACTTATGATTGTATATCTTGTAAATATCTGTTGTTGTTGTTATATAAGATGTATATAGTAT
>VUQR01006332.1:47083-61479 GCA_015108515.1 Hemichromis elongatus | reverse complement strand
TTTACAAAATATATAATATATATATATATATATATATATATATATATATATATATATATATATATATATATATATATATATATATATATATATATATATATATATATATATGGATATAGATATATAGATATATATATATATAGATATATATATATAGATATATATATATATATGCTACCTTTTCAGATATTAATCCTGGTTACAACGAATTTGCAATAACCACATCATATGTGTGAAATAATCCCATAATGGAATGCAGCCTTCTTTCTACAGTAATTTGTAATGCTTAAGGGTTTTGCATGTAATCCGACTAAATAGCAGTACTTAAGTCATTATTCTTACATCTCTACTGAACCTTGGGCAGTGGAAGGTTGCTTTAGCCCTCTACAAAATATGAAATCGGCTATAAATACATTTATAATGCTTGAAAGTATTTTGTTAATTTGTCATGGGCTATTCAGCTTAACAACATTTAAATTTTCTGGCTGCAGTGAAGCTAAAAATAAGGTTTCTTTCAGAGGGAAAAGAGATTTTTCTTTGTTCAACACAAAATCTGATGTGGTTTGAGACGGTTTATAATTTCCTGATCAGAAAATTAAAAAAAAAAAGAAAAATCTAAAAATGACTTTGATAATAGTTAATACCAGTGAGAATTTTAGTTGTCCCTTTTCCCTTGAGGTGCCTGACATCGGTTTTAATCATACACAATAGTTACCCCAATGTAATTAATGAAATCACATTAAGTGCCTGTAATTTGCCCATTTGAAATGTCACATTGGGTCAGGCTGTGATGATATTTGATGGAGGAACGAGAAAAACTGAGGCAGTGATACAGAAAAAAGGAGAATTTATTTGGGATTTAATCAGCTTGTGTGACAAAATTTGACTTTGACATCTTATTTTTCCACCCTCACCTGAAGCAGCAGCAGCAGCAAGGGACAAGCAAGGTAATTCAAAAAGACTTACATTTTCTTTTGTCAGGCGAGTCTTTTAACCACAGACAGACAGTAGAAAAAATATCTCTGCCTTTTTATTGGAACCCAGTGTGACGGTATTCATCCAATTAGGAATGAATGATTGTTATCCAGTGACATTATCATCATCATATTTTTGGGAGTATGAAAAAGGGCATTAAAAAGTGGAAAACGCAAACGATGAAAAAGCTCCCAGGCTGAGACAAAGGGAGACAGAAGGAGGGCACATAAGAGGTGAGTCAAATTAATTGGTTTTGCTAAATCCTCCTCAAACAGCAGAAGCCAATGTGGTTCCACAAAAGGCCATTACCGGTAATCAATTTAAATCTGTTTTACCCTTCCCAAGGAAACCAATTAGGCAATTTAATTTAGCTTTTTTGATTCACAGCATAACCACTGCACAGGACAGGACATCCAATTCACTTCCTGCAGAGGAGGACAAGTGAAAACACTGGGAGGTGTAACTGGAACAAACAAAGCTATTGATCTGAGTAGGCTAAGAGTTTCAGGGAGGAGTGAGATGGAGACACAGGAAGCATAACAGCATGAATAAATCTGGATTTTGTTAAGAATAAAAAAAAACATCCTGCTGTGTCAATTCGAGTTTATTGCAAGTTTACCTCAGTTTTCTTGTGCCTAGACTATAATTTTTTATTTGAAGCTGCATTTTTATGTCACTAGATGGCAGCACTTGACTACTGATGATTATCTCAGCAGTTTTAGGTGCTGTGACCTGGCTTGACTTATTCTAAGCTTTGGTTCAAAGTCACAACCAATGCAAACACACATGCATACACACTTACACACTGAGACTGCACTGTCCTGCATCGCTGAACTCATTTCACTGTAATAACGCATACACCGCACACTGCTTAATCAACAGTGTAGCTGAACAATTTCAGCACACTGGCTGTTGGGTTGTATAGAGGAAAGTGTCAGTCAGCCGTGTCACCCATCATAGCAAACAAACAGGCCCTCCACAGGGGCCGTGTTTCTGCATCGATGTGTTATCAATCTCCCATCATGCATTTCTGTGCAAATGCTAGTGCACTGCCTCTTCCATGGGTGGTATATTTATGTGTGGAAGTCAACTGGTTTATCATGGTAATGGGAAACATGTGTGATTGTGACAGACAGGAGTTTTGCATGACCACACACAATGCTGTATGTGTGCCTGCTGATGCCTGCTGATGCAGACGTACACACACATATATATTTGTGTGGCTGTCTCTATGGCTTTGTGGGGACATCCATTTTTATAGTGCATTCCCTAGCATTCATATCCTACCCTAATCTATCTCTTAACCCTTTAAACCTTTCAAAGAGCACTTTAAAAGAGTTTTAAAAAGGTTAGAAATTGAGAACCAAGGTGTTGGACATTAGCACAGACATGAGTTTATTAGACATAGATGCAGGGCTAGCATAGCCAATAACAATACCAGTATTTAAACTTATAAACACAGCCCTATGTAGGAGAAAGGAGCATGTAATGATTTATGAGATGAATTATCAAATTTGCAAATTCTGCGCACCAAATCACTGTGATTTTTACTGTACACAATAATTAGTTCACACGACAAAACACACTATTCAGCTTTTCATGTATTTTTTTTTGGATATCTGGAATTTAATGTGCCCATCTCTACAGCATTTTGGGTCAACTTCGTTTGTTCAAATGTGCTATGGGCTAAAAAACAAAACAAAATATTAAAATAAAATCAATGTTACAGTCAACACAAAAGGTTCCAGCATTTTTCGTAGTGCTTGTTAGAGGTATATTTGTTAATTTCTCGCCAAAACGAAACTCTTCTAGCACATTTCAGCGGGCTACATACTGAACTGGGATAGAAACAATGTGTCGATCCTATCGCACTAGTATTGGCCTAATATCAATACAGCTGGTATCAGTGCTACCAGTTTTTTAATCTTTCTACCCTTGGACATCCAAAACACACGAACACACAAAGTGGAAAAAGGAGATCCTCGTGGAAAATGTTAAGGGTGTATACATGTATACATCTAATGACCCACTGATGAGACCAACAGACCATAAAACTCTTCTGGATTATCCTTATTCAAATCTTTCCTTTTGTATGTTTGTTCCTGTTTCTTTTTCCTTATTGTTTCCTCTCTTCCTCCTCGTTTTGCCAGCTGCATTTCCTGGACGAGGCTCTTGGCCAGTGGTCTAAAAGAGGCAACTGCAGCTAACCATTTGAGTAAAAACAGCCCTGGCAAGGCCAATTACACGCAGACAAAGCACTTTGCATGTTATTGTGTTAGGGATTCATGCTTGATTGACTGAATGGGTTCTAATGAGGCTGGGGAACAATGCGCAGGAAAGGAAGAAACACTTTTCCATTTCCCTGATGGATTGATTCATCCGCGCCCCCATGTACACAAACCCGTGCAGGCACGCACACACGCACACACACTTGCTGGTGAGACCCACTGAGCAAAGATGGTCAATCTCATTGGCATGCACAGGGAGGAGCACATACAGTAGAGATAAAACAACAAAACAGCTAAAGTGTGTCTTTGAGTGTGTGTAGTGGGAGGCAGATTAAGAGGAGATATTATAATGGAAAGGTACCTTCCTGTATTGCCTCTGCAGATGCTTCTATGCAAAAGCTTTACTCCCACTGGCATCCTTTTATAGTATCACTTGACTAGGCAGAGTTGGATATAGCAACAGATGGATTGGTAAAGCCTTCAGCAGTGATAAAAAAAACTGTCAGCTTGGCCTGTGTAACAGATGTTGGTTTTATTTCTGTGTTGTGTTGCGCGCTGGGCCTCAACTCCACTAAGTTTCACATCTTTGAAGTTTTTTTTTGTTCTCCGTCTCGGTGGAATGAAATTTGAAACGGATAATACTAGCCACGGGGTAGAGAAAATAACAAATGGCAGCTATGATGTTTGCAAGATCACTGTCAACAACGTACAAATTGAAAATGAAATTAGCTAGCACCCCAGGTTCAGGCTATGAATGTTAAAAGGCAGGTATGGGAAGCATGTACGCAAGATGCAGAGTAAGAGACATGGAGGTACACAAGTACACAAACCACAAATGCTAACCTTGCAAATGTGCATGTCTTACATGCAATCAAGCGAGACACTGAAGTAGTTAATTTATCACAATGTACATTAAATGCTTTTCATTTGAAGTCTTGAAAGTCCTCAGAAGAATATTTTATCCTTTCTGCAATTCCTCCTCCAGCTGCCGATTTCTTTTTCCTCCGCTTCCACTCATTTATCATTTCTTACTGCCCCTCCTTTTCCTCTCAGCTCTCTCCTCTACCTCGTCTATCTCCCCTGCCGTACTGAGGTCAGGGTGAAGGGTCAATTGCCTGGGTGCGCCACAGAGCCTGTTCCTGAAGGAGCAGTCGTGTTTCCGAGCTGCGTCTTATCTTTGTCTTTTATTTCACCTGACAACACTTTCCCACCGGAGACCACCTCATTTTTGCTTCCAGTAACCAACTCTTTGCACAGCTTCGTGCATACAGAAGTTTTCTGTGTGCTTTATGCGGTCAGACTGTGTATTAGTCAGTCCGTATGTGTGGGTGGATGCTTCTGTATGTGCTCCAATCCTCTCCCTGCCCCTTTTGCCCACCCTTGTTTATTTGCCCTGCTAAGTTTCCTCCTCTCCAGCTGTCTTCCATTCCTGACCTTTTTCTCTCACTGCCTTCCCTCCTCCATCGATAGCCTGAGCTAATAAGGCAATTAAAGCCTAATTAAAGGAGTCTTCAGAGAGAAGGAAGGTCTCAGGCAACTTCATAAGTGTAAGGGAGCAGTGTGCTTATTCAGGCCTCTCGTGAGCTCCCTGTCACTCCCTCCTGTAAACCACAACAAAGCAGAGAAAATGAAAGGCCAGAGAAACTGTATACACGATCCCATTTCTTTTTTTATTAGTCTTCAGTTTTGATATTTTTAGGTGTATCCAGAAATGGGTAATGACAGGTAACTAGCTAATTTGTTCAGCTTCAAGTGTATTTATCCAGCGTCAGCCCACTCATTGTTGTCAAATTTGCCAGCGCAGATCAAAGAGACCTGTGCAGTGTGTCAGCCAGGTTGCCTCTACTTGGCACTCTGAATCTAAAGTCAGGGATTAAGAAGGGAACCAGAAAAGAGGTGGTTCAAGGTTCATTTTAGCTTGTGAGGTTCTTGTCACAACAATCTGCAATGCTGGGGTATTTTTTATTTTATTTTTTTTACACATTAATACCAAAGCTTCCCTCACATGCCGATGCATACGATCATTGGGTGTACTTGTAGTCTGAAACAAAATCTTTACCCCTGATTTAGAAGGCACTTACAATGCATTAGCCTTGTGGTAATTACTAGAAACTCAATTAGAAGAAACCGCTGAAGACCAAGACCAAACTTGAGGGCTTAAGCTGCAACCCTGGTAAATGGATTTGGAGTTAATTTAGTGAGTCAGAGGGTGAAACAGCCATCAGTGATGTTTTAAGCTGCAGCAAGCATCCTGAGCACTCAAAGCTTTCTACCTTAGGCTGCGCCCATCTGTAGTTTGCTCTCAGTTTGCAATCAGCTTTACTTTAGCTCAAATCTTGCAATTAAAATGCTGTGGGAATTTATTTTTCCTGTCTGTGCGCACAAGCCTCGCATGCTCGTGTTTATGGCGCCTTGCATTCAACTTGCTTTTTTGCTGCCCTCACCCCATTCGTTATTTCTCTGTAATGTTTACATGTGTACATGTAACCAGGCTATGTCCCAGATTCTGTTCAGAGCGAGGTGGTATATTTTATTTATGTCTCTGTCAATGTTCTCTAACATGCCTCAGGGCTTTTTTCTGACCTTAAGTAGTGCCTGTCTGTTTTCAGTAAAGGTCTTTATTTAACATGCTGCTTATACAATTCTCTGTAATATAAAGAAAAACATGTAAAAATTAACATTTTTTATTAAAATAAATTTTTTTGTAAGGAACACTTCAATTTTCTTGCAACAATTTAATGATTGGGATATTTGTGGAATAAAAATAAACCCTCCATTGTTTCCTTGTGGACAATTATTTTAATGGCAAATGGTTTCTAAAATAACTCAAGCTAATCTTTTCTGTATTGATAATATCTACATAATATGTAACTGGACGATTCTATCAGCCATGATGATGTATCGGTCAGGCTCTAGTGGTTTATGCCTACCTCAGACACCTGGGCCTGGTGGGGCTGTAATATACACCAAGCTGGTAAGTTGTATCACATATTGGGCTCTGCTATCTAAATCTATAGAGAGAGCAGATGGACTGCACCTTGGAAAAAACTGTGGGTGGAATAGCCTGCCTGTCTCTGTGTGCGTGTGAATGCTCCTATTGGTGCCAGCATGTGTGTTGGCGTGTGTGTGTTCAAGTAGGTGCTGCAGCAGGATCTTGGCTTTGGCCTTGGAGTAAAGTTTGTGTGTGTGTGTGTGTGTGTGTGGGCTTGTGAGTGGGCGTGTATCGTGCAACCACTGCTGTGCCTGCTTCTTCTGGGGACCAGATGGTGATGAAGCCGGTTGCTCCACTTGAATGTTTCTAACATCATCGCTCACAAACAAAGGGAGAAAGAGGGCAGAATTAGACAGAATCTTTGAAAGGAATGTCTGCTTAGACCACTTTTTAAATTAAGCTGCCCAATCAATTTTGTCAAGGTTTTTCCATCAACAACCTTTATTTTTTCTGATGAAAACAAGATGATGACTAATTAAAAACTAATGATGAAACTAATGAGAGTTGGGAGGAGCTTGGAAGCGATCCAATCAGAAGTGAGCTCCTTGTGCAAAAAGGTTAGATGCATGCATTTGAGCTGTAAGGGTTCCGCTAGCTCCCATGTAAATGCTAACCCAAATGTTAGGAATAGAAAAGCAGACAAACCGACATGTTTCACATCTGATAACAAGGAAAATAAGATGCTTTGTAAACCAAAGCAATTAACTCTCACTGGTTAAAACACAACAAACTTTTACACTTACCTTTAACCAATGGAATCAACTTTAGATTTAGTCTACGTTAATCTTATGATAATTAGTCAACTAAATCTGGAGTAAAACAACAAAAAAATATAGCCTAAATTATGATTCCATCCATCTTCTTCCGCTTATCTGGGGTCGGGTTGCCTAATTATTAATAAAACCAAATTATATTTTATTCAAAAGACTATGAGTAAAAGAAAATTTAAATTTGCTGTCTAGAGTAACTTTAAGTGTAAGTTTAGCAGTTCCACATTGTAAAAAATATAGTGTATGTATAGGTAAAAAATATAGTTTATTATGAACGGAAGTTAAGTTAAACAATTTCCCTCGGGATAAATAAAGTATTATCAATCAAGCAAGCAAGCAAGCAATAATGTTATTATTAAGATTAAAAACTCTTTTTTAAGATCCACCTGACCACGAGCGAAGCAGAGGTTACAAGAAATACTACACACAACAATATAATGAGTAAGGAAACAAATACAACTGATATTCAGTCCAGACAAGTGAACACAAACATGTAGATCATTATAAGAGCGACATTAAAAGTAGTCAAACTGACTAAAATAGCTATTTTATTGCTACTTTAAATGAACTTGAACTCCTCTATTGTAACTGGTTCTTACAATTTGAGCTTCTTGTGTAAATTATTCCAGGAAACAGGGGCAGTTTATTCAAAAGCCTTTTTGTCCTAATTAGGGACAAACATTTGTATAATATTGTGTATAGGCTGTACTGGTTGTAGTTTTTAGACATATACACAAATAGTTAAGAGCCAACCAGCAGAAAAAGAGATTTATACATAAAAAATCAGTCAATGGGCAAGTCTTCTGGTATACAGAGATGACAACTTAGTGGCAGCGTACGTAGCAAAGTAATGCACGCAATTTCCATAGCCAATAATAAATGTAAAGCACAAACACAGACAGTGTCCTATTCGTAAAGAGAAGCACTAAAGGCTCAAAAAGGTAGCAGAAAATTTGAATTTAAACTCCTTGAATGGTTTTGATCTTAGGAAGCATAGACAACAACTCTTTCAACAATAATTTAACAATTTTTCAAAAATTACCAGTAAAATAGACCTGCACATGATACGCTCGATTATCTATAATGAGCATTTTTTGGGGTTTAATGTATCGCAGTGAGGTGCTGTTTCAATGTAAAAGTCATTATGAGGATATAATTTGCAATGCTGTTGAATTATATCAGCCTAAATTCATTCATTAAACCTTTACACTTGAGAGATCACTGAAAAGTAACACTGAGTCAGTTTAATAGTATAGGAAAAAGCTCAGAGGTCTCCTAACATTTGGTCTAACCTAATTGATAAAAATGAGGGGAACCCGAGTAAGTGTGAAAAAGGAAATTAGCATAGACTTTATTTCCTAACAATATTTCTAGACAAAAAAAAAGAGGAGGTGAAACACATCAGGCTGTATATATTAATTTAAGGGCTGAAAATCTAATAACTCTTCCTGACCCGATCCATCACATGTTCAGCAGTAACAAGCTCCAACCAATTATGTTAAATTAGGAATTATAAGTCAAAATTATTCTTTGACTTCTATTCTCAGCATTAATGATTAATTATAGATAACTGCAAATGCTTCTCTTTATTCTCGGTGCAGTTCTAGCTGTTTAATCTCACAAGATTTCCCTTTTATTTATTTTTTTGGAGTAAAAACATTTAACAACGTTACAATGCTAGGATGATTTCAGTGCTCAAATGTGTGGTCTGTGATGCGATAAGGACTGGTGTGCATATTGTGCACGGGCAGCTAATCACCAATCGCGCTCGCCTTACGATGCTCTGCCTCCACTTTTCTCTCAAGAGACTGTCTAATTACACTTGATAGTGTGAAGACAATATGCTGAATAACAACACATTATGGACCATGAATGACAGAATGTGTAGGCCCACTCATGCTTATTTTACATCTGATACCATGGTGATTACATGTGATTAATTTGTTAAATGGAATATATCAGCCACTTCTTCTATTGCGGCAGTAAATGAAGCGCATCGGGAGACCCACGGCAGTATTTTGTGCTGTACCTCTACATTTTTATTTGTTCTTTAAAAGGTGTAAAATACACATGCTGAGGTTTAACCTCCTAAGACCCGAACTCTTCCATGGCATGCATTTTTAATTTCTCTTTGATATTTGGGCATATCGGTACCCAATGAATGTAAAAAACAAAGAATTACCAGATTTTTTTTTTTACCAAATTTTTGTTTCTGAGAACAATGAGATGCACATATGAATAGATAGAACAGTGTCAGTATAATGTCCTCGTAAGTGGATATCAGCCCCTTGTAGAGCACAATTTAGTATTTAAGTCTAGACAACCCAAAATGTGATGTCCACATATGTGGACGCCTGGTCCTAGGAGGAGTTTAGAAACCAAGACAGTGAAGGGTATCCTACCACCAAGCCACTTTAGGCTTCTGTCAGAGCAAAGATCCCCGCAGGATTTGGTTTCTTTGTGTAAAATTACACGACAGTTGTCATGCATTTTTAAATCATTTTTAAAAAATGCATGTCCAGCTTCTCAAACTATATTATTAAAGCCTTGTTTAGATGGATAAATATGAAAGAAATGAAGATTTAAAAAAAACAGTAACAGCTAGCAATCAAGGTAAAACAAAACTTTTTTGGAAAAGGTCTTAATCATTATTAGTTAACAGTAAATCTTTCAGTCCTTACTTCAGTGACTTGTTTGTTTTCTCTGCTGGCCACAGATTTGTGTCTATTTGACAGTTTTGGCATTTGGCAGTTTTTCCGGTTTTTTCTAGGACAGCGAGCTGGTACATTTTGGATCAGTACCGTCATCACTCACCAGTGGTGGTGGAGGACTTTAATCTGCAGATTTAAACACATTGGCCAGTGAGGCACACGGTAATGTATAATGTTTTGATTCCTTATCAATTTCTATGATTTTTGCATATTTCTCACGCTTAAATCTTTTAGATTGTCAAACAAATGTTTGTAAATTTTAATAGAAAAAGATGTAGCAAGTAACTCAATGATCCTGCGCCAGAGGGAGCTCCATCATTCTCATAGCTCCTCCGACGAGCCTGATCAGCAGCAGGTGTGTGAGGTCCAAGGCATGGCCAGCCAGCTGGCAGAAAAGTTTCAGTTGGGTTTTAAGGCCAACCACAGTATGGAGTCCACTCTAGTAAAAGTACATAATAATCTGCTGCTGTCAGCTTACTTTGGGGACCATCCTCATCTTCCTTGATTTCTGTCCTTTGATACAATTGATCACAGCATCCTTCTACAACATCTGCATTCAAGTGTGCCAGATAAGGGTGCTTGAATGTCTGGTTGCTCAGGCTAACTCTTTGCCACTGCTGCTGCCTCTCCTCCAAGCCCGCCTCTCCTCCCAGCCCGAACAGTGATGATCTATCGAATGGAGGGCGAGGGGGGGGACCTCCAGGACTTTATGGAAATTTTCAGGCCATGGTGAAGGTTTCCTGGTGGCCTGAGGATGAATGAGTGCTGTGGCTTCTGCCTCTTCTAGCTCAGAGGGAAACATGTAACTTTTTGGTGGCAGCAAGAAACTGCTTTCCTAATGTCCAGCTTGTGATCCTGGATGAACCGGGATCTTGCCCAAACATCACCACTGTTGGTTTTGGGACAGGCGGATTGGGCGGAGTGATTGTCTATTTGCCTATTCTAGGAGGCTACATGATGTGGCAGCAAGTTGGTTGCAGCCTGGCACAACAAGGGGTAAGTTCAGCTAGTGAAAATCTTGACATTGGAGCAGTTCATTGAGAAAGGTAACAGCAGAGTGGGTCCACTGACATTGGGCAGCAAGACTCGAGCATTGGTAGATTTGGGCTCCAAGAATAACCCAGTCCGCCAAACACTGTTATGGCCCGGGACATTGCTGAAGGCAGAGTGGGTGGAGGTTATGTGCTTGCAGGGGGACCTATACAAATGTCCTGCCATGCTGCAACAAATAAATTACAAGGGCAAAATTCATTGATGGTCACATGGCATACCCTGATGCAGCACTGACCTACCCGCTGTATTGAGTGAGTTGTGACACTCGCACGGAAGAGGATCACAGTCCGTTGTTGGGGCCTAAAACACGCCAGGAAGTTTTCTCAAGGTTGCTCATTATAACCCTATGGCATTATGGGGTATAGAGGAGTGATTAATGTCCTAATTATAGGCCAGGCATCTGGGCTGATGTGTGCCGATAGTGTGCATCCATCCCAGAGTCTCAGCTGGTAAACCAGCTGGCCACTCATAAAGCAGCTTTGCGCTCTTTACCATTACTCAAGGCCCCTCTGGTAGTTTATGCAGCAAGATATCATGAAGATGTATCACTGTGCACCTTTTCTGCAAAGAGTGTGGTGCAGGTACTGTATTAGGTCTTCTCCCCAGTCTACATCCCAAAAGAGATACTGACTGAAAAGAACATATATTTCATGTTTCACACACTAAAAGAACTATACAAATTACTAGCCATTAAATTTGTTCCAACAAACAGGGCTGCACTCAGACAGTTTTCACTGGGAGATAGAGTGCCTATATTGCTCCCGTCTTCTACCTCAAAGTTACAAGTGGTAAGGACCCTTCATGGTCACACAGTAAGTGGGTGATGTTGACTATAAAGTGGTACAGTTGGACAGGGGAGGAGCCATGCAGATATATTACCTCAACCTCCTAAAAGCATGGAGAGAGGTTGACCGCTTTCCTGGTGAGCCTGGTAGAGGAGAGGGGCCAGAGGTGGCAAATTCCACCATTCCTATCTCCCTTCATTGTAATAATCATCTCACAAAAGCCCGGAGAACAGATATTGCTACAATGCACAAGCATTTTTCCGATGAGTTCCCCCACCCTGCCTGTTTCGTGGCCCTATTGGTTAACTGAGCATAAGAGGCAAATTGATCAGAAGTGATTGGCTGAAATGCTGAAGCTGGGATTAATAGAATAACTAATACTAACTCAGCACCTGATGTAGCCCCATGCTTCTTGTATTGAGGACCCCTTATGAAGTATATATTGAATATAAAAGACATACACCGACACTCAGGGTCTCTCTCTCTCGCTCATACACACACACACACATATTGTGTTTTCATAACTTGTGGAGACATCTTATTGACATAATGCTTTCCCTAGCCCCTTACCCTTACCCTAACCCTAACCATCAAAAATTAATGCCTAACCATAACCTAATAGTGACCCTGACACTAAAACTACATTTTGAGCCTCAAAAATGCCTTCAAACTTGTGGGGACCGAGATTTTGGTCCCCACACCAAAATCTTGTGGGGACCGAGATTTTGGTCCCCACAAGAATAGCAAAACCCGTACACACACACACACACACACACACACACACACGTATTATGTGCATTTTCATATTTTTGTGTTCCAGGTGCTATATGTTTGTTTTTTCGAAGTTTACTCTGTCCATCTATTATTTTTCCACAAGAGCCACACCCATGGAAATAAAGAATTCGTAAATTTCTAAATTAATTTACGAATTCATTTTTGAATATTTATATTCATTCATGAAAAAAGTTTAATAATTTAATTTAAAATAATTTAATTTAATTTAAAAATTAAATTTAAAATAAAAACTGTATTTTTCAAAATGAATTATTAATTCATTAATAAATACTAAAAATTCAAAATGAAGTAAATGGATTCAAAATTCAAAGATTTATTTCTGAAATTTAAAATGGCGATTCTACCCTCATTTGAAAATCCCTAGCTATTGGTTTAGCTTTTCAAATAACTACTCAATTAGCTTTCAGATTAGCTATTGGATTAGCTCATTAGCTCTCATTTCCGAAATCCCGAAGCAATGCAAATTAGCCACATGGTGCAATGTAACAAGCTCCTTGATTGGTTGGACAGACACAGGCTGGCTGCCTGGAGTTTTATACACTGTTGTGCTCATAGCTTTGCACTGCTAAGAAGTGTGTGTGCTGGCACAAAGGCCATTTCGCCTCTGCATTTACAATCTGCCAGACACAGATATGTGAAGAATGAAGGGGCTCTGCTGTAAAACAGAGTGCTGAACCTCAGAGTGTGCACCTGTGGACTAGATTAGAATAGTTAGCTTGCTTGTACTGTTGAGACGTAATTTTTTCATAAGCTAAGATGATCTTAAAATAACGGGGCTACGAGGTGATGCTAGCGTTATATGCATGTGGCTCTTGTGGTGCTCCATACCTTCCTTTTTTTCCCTGCCTGTTCTGCCTTCGACATTGTCATACTATGCACCTATACTTTAATAACTAAAAAAATCACAGAATCAGTAATGAATAAATAAACAGATAAAAGAAACACATGAACAAAAGGAGCCTATAGAGAAGTTATAGAGCAAATGTTGGAAAAGCAAACAGAGTATTCAGATCATAATTTGATTCTGCAAAGGCTGCAGGGGAGGACCAAGTTTAAAAAAGGTGTGTGTGTGTGTGTGTGTGTGTGTGTGTGTGTGTGTGAGTGAGAGAAAGAGAGAGCGAAAGAGTGACTCAGAGAGAGAGAGAATGTGAGAATGAGAATTGTAACAGAATGCAGATATTGACAGAAGAAGGAAGCTAAGAGGATGTGTGTGACTGGTGACCGTTACAAAGGCAAGTCCTCATATTCACCACACACAGACACACAAGAAGGACTATATACAATGCTGCTGTTTTTAGCACGCACGCACAGCTTTATATAGAAAGTTTATGAGTTCATGACATGTTCAAATATGACAGAGTAACATGAATACACCTTAAACCTAGATAGCAATTGATGACTAACTGGATTTAAAGTGTGCCTATGAGCTTGACGAGAAAACTTTGTGAAGAGAGGAATTAAACTTGTTTTTTTAGGGGTCTGCTATCAGCAAGGACGGAAGAAAAGGTAGTGAAAGAGGCGTGCATGGTGGAAGTAATGAAGCTTTAAAATTTCCTTCAATTTTCATGGGCGAAACTGTGAACAGTGACTAACTAGTCTAGTCTGGTAATCTCACAATTAATGATGGTGTTTCATATCATGTTTCAGTCCCCTGTCTTTCATGTTGGCTCTTTTTCTATACTGTCAGCTCCATAAATGAAAGGGGAACAAAACAGTAATCTAATTTGCGCAAATGATCTTGTACCATACATATGTCAAGCCTTTTCAAATTTAGTCCCAGAAAAGTTGAGTGACAACTATTTTTGTGGCCAAAACACAAGTAGTACCTTTTGCCTTTACCAGACCCATTACCAAATACTGTACATGCACACATGTTCATTTCTAAAAATCCTAAATTCATTCATAAATCTTAAAATTGTCATGTGTTCAACCTGGACACATGCATTGTTTAGTTTATTATTAATAACTATTGCGTGACAATCAATGAAACCCTGAATCGTGCATGAAGTGATTCTACCTTGCAACTCTAAAGAAAACTTACCTTTTATCTCTTTGTTCAGGAAACATGTGGAGTGATTTTGGATAGA
>VUQR01006332.1:16818-47063 GCA_015108515.1 Hemichromis elongatus | reverse complement strand
AATACTGTACATGCACACATGTTCATTTCTAAAAATCCTAAATTCATTCATAAATCCTAAAATTGTCATGTGTTCAACCTGGACACATGCATTGTTTAGTTTATTATTAATAACTATGGAATAATTAGCACAATCCATTGTGAAGATCCACAAAAACAAAAAAGAGCCAGTACTTAAGGGAGTGGCTGAGCTTGAGTCTACGCTAAATCGTTGCGTGACAATCAATGAAACCCTGAATCGTGCATGAAGTGATTCTACCTTGCAACTCTAAAGAAAACTTACCTTTTATCTCTTTGTTCAGGAAACATGTGGAGTGATTTTGGATAGAGTTCCTATGGTCTTTTAAATATTAGTTAATTTACAAGTAATATATATCACTTGTAAATAAAGTCACTGTTATTTTTAAGGTGGTCTTGTAACTGATTCCTTTTTTGCTTACAACAAACCTGACATGCTATCCATTTCATGGTTCAATTCTCAGCTTCCGTTTTACTTTTTGTAGCAAAACTTCTCCTCAGCAGTGGTTACATTGGACACACAAGGTAACTACAAGGTAACTCCAAAATAGTTATTTCTTTTCAGTACTCACAAAGATGATAAGCTGGTTCGACTGGACCACACAGAGCCTGGTTGGTTGTTTTGGTGTCTTGGTTGACCAATGGTCTGGCCATTGGTCTGTGCTTAGAAATTAGCAGAGAGACTAACCTTGTTGTCAAAGGCCTCATGGTAAACTTGAAAATTTGCCTTGGGCACAGACAGGGCAGGCTGAGACATATTCCATTGTACCTGGAACTAAAGACAGACATGAAAACAACCTCTGGAGAAATGAGACTGTCCATTACTGCCTTAGTTGGCAGTTGAACCTTACAGCGTGAGCCCAGCAGATTACCTGGGGCCTTGTGTCTGTAGGCGCATAGAGTCAGTTAGGTGGTCCACCTCCAGGATTGGGTTTGGTCTGCCGCTGTCTTAACCAAGGATCGAGTCTCTCAGGTGACCTTTACAACAAGACAAGACAAGTGGGCAACAGAATTGGTTCAGGTTTTTAGATGTTTCTTTAGTTATAGTTTTCATTTTCCACATTTTTGGGACTTTATGGATTACCAGCCTTCCTTCAAAAAACAGCTCACTTTAATTTAAACCCATTCTCACTCTACGTGTCTGGGTTTGGGTCTTCTCACTCTAACCCACGAGTCCTGTACCTGCCTACAGACCTTCTGACAGTTTTTTCTTTATCTTTTTTTAAATGTCATCATCTATCTCTATTTTCAGTCACCTTCTTCATTTCGCTACACTTCCCTGCTGACTTTAAGCTCTTCTGAAGTTTGGAGAAACCGCTAACAGCAAATAGCCATCTGGCGATCGATGAAGTCTCTGACAATCCACAGCTTTTTTGGTATTTCCTACATTTTCTCACAGCCACATTGGTTCCCCCTCAGCCTTAATGGGCAAAACGCCGGGTGCATATCTGTAAAGTCTAGTGTGACAGGTGTCCTATGTGAGGCAAGGCAAGTCCCTTTAGTCTTGTGGTTAATGAAGAAGTCATGCAAAGAGTTGCCTCACCCGTTTCTCACTCTTCCTCACCCTCTATTTTCCCTCCAGTTCCATTTGTTCCCACATTGTGGTTAACAAGTGAATGCAAAGTGTTGTCTTTGTGCTTGGACTGTACCCATTAGTGCCCTTATATTCTGTATTGTAAATGCCACCAAGTGACTAAGCCTTTTGATTTATTCATTGGCTCGTTTGGGATTTGTGTGTCTCCTTGTGTGGTTGGCTTTAAGACTGGCTGCCTCTGCTGCTTGCACCACTGACCTGCTTATGTTTTACCGGATCTTCTGGGTTACTTAACATGTGCACACACACACAAACACACATGCTACAAAGGCATAAAGTAATGACATCTTGAGGGGTGTGAATGGCTAATTAGTTAATTGGAAGTCTCCTTCTCAAGCTGTCCGAAGTCATCTATGTCACGAAAGACAGTCATTGATTTTTGTGCTTGTTTGTAGTTACTTCTGTATTATAGCTTTGTGTATTTACTGTACAAGCCTGTTCACAATTTAGTGTTTACAATTTTAAAGTCAGATGTATCCTCAAATAGCTCTTCTACTGATACGTCACTTCAGTTCAGTTCATACAATTACTCTTTACACATTACATAGCCCACATACATGAACTTCTAAAGCTTAACCTCGTGAGGTCCAATTTTTCATGATGTGAAGTAACCCTAATACTAAAAATAAATTTTATATAGAAATAAATCTTCTTTTTTAAAAACATGCAAATGTTCTATAGTATATGTCATATTGTTATGGCTTATAGTTAATGTACCAGAACTTACAAGGTAACCCCAAAGTAACATTATTCATCCCTATATTGAAAAAAAAAAAAGTTCAATCCAGAAAATGTGAGACAGGGTGAGTTATTAGCACCAAGCAGTAGCAGCAAGTGCTTTATATCAGCCCAGCAAGCTAGCATATTAATGATTCAGTTGGGCCTCTATCAGAACAGCTTTATTGCTGCTTGGTACAGATTCTCCAGTCTTCGAACTGAAAAATAATTTCTCTTTATTAAAGGGATGAACACTATTCTTAAACCCTCCCACTTGGGAAGCAGCATGCACTCTGAAACCCAGTCTTTTCTATGTATTGTGCTACTCAATATCAATTTCCTGCTGCTCAAGCAAAGAATGGCGCAAGGACCTGTCAGCTAGCCACAGCGCAGATACATACCCACATACATTTACTTGTTTTGGATAGATTTGCATCAATATTGTTTAAGTGTAGCTGATGTATGGAAACAGTCACCTTTACTAAAATAATCAAGACTCTACTGGTTCCATAATGAAACATCTTGAGATCAGAATATTATATTTCATCTTTAAAATAAATTCACTGGAGATCAATAACATCTGTACAGATTTCAGTGTTGTCCATTTAATAGTGGTTGTAGAATTTCAGTCTGTACAAGAGTAGCGCTGTCATCCACTCAGCCATTAGACTTATACGCATACCACTACGTCAGCTGCAGTTCCTGATAACCCAATAAGCTTTGTTTTTGTAAAGGCAGCAGTCACTGAGGTTTTCTGAGCATTTGATGCTTTCTGCATATTACCTCACATACTGTCAGATCATCTAACAGGAAATGTGAAACAGCACAAACAAAATGGTTTTCCAATCTGCATTTCTATTTTTAAAGTACCACTCCGCCAAACCCTTATCAATACACCACCCATTTCACACAGTAGTCGATCAGACAGCCACAGGTGAAAAAGAAGCCAGAATTTGCCCAGCGTGTGTCGCTTTTCATGTGACAGTGAAACAAGTAAAAACTTTATTTTTCTGTATATTGTTTAGGGGGTGATAACAAGCTAAAAGCCAGTTTGGTCCTGTAATAAAGCAGAAAGCTCTCAGTCCCAGGAACCCCTGTAACACATTTTTGGTCAAACATACTGGATACTGGACTATGGCATAGGTCAACTGATAACACATTGTAAAAAGTAATGCATGAACAGTTAGAACAATCTGCAACTATGCACAAAAATGTGAAGATTCGTTTGTTCTGTATGTAGGTTTTGAGCATTGTGTGCTATAGTACCACATGGGCTAGCCTCTGATCCCCACAATGCATCTGAAGTGCTCAGTTAGGCTATTTTAAATAATCTTTGAGCTTGCGGTGCTCATTACTCTTGAAGTGATGTAGCAAAAAAAGTTAGGTCTTGCGTGTTAAAACTTTTGTATTGTTGTGTTTGGACTGTGTCTGAAGAATACTGCATATATACACTCATTTAAAATTACATCGCAGTTTCCTTGTAAAAGCTGTATTTATATTATGCTTAAGTTCATAATATTCCTAATTATTCAATAATTGCTCATATTTCTTCTACAAACCTTACACTGGATAAAACTTATTCTGTCAAACTTCAGATATGAGATTACTGTTTTCATAAATCCTACCTTGGGTGCACAGCATGCACAGTTGTCATGATGGAAGCACTGGTCTGTGCTGGGGCAGGAATAGCAATCGCACTACATATTACCAGTCCAGCTGAATCGTTCGCTTAAACCAGCGTGGCATATAGTAATTGCACAATAAGGCATGGTACAATATGCCTTATTTGAGCATGCCTTTATTCTTTCGGTTGCCAGAAGTGATGTTCTTAATATTCTGGACATATCTGTGGTACATTTACATCCACACAGCAATAGAGATACGCCTTATAGCATGTGTGTGCCTGTTTATGCCCTAATACAGAGCGGCCAAATGCAGGGTGGACACAGATGGACTTGCTTGTGTCTATGTTTACTGTGTGTGTGTGTGTGTGTGCGTGTGTGTGTGTGTGTGTGTCTGTGTGTGACAGAGAGAGAGAGAGAGTAGAAGAGGGAGAGTTAAAAGTTTCTGCTCTAATGCACCTTGTTATCCATTCATACTGCACTAAACACAGCCTGAGGCATTTCTATCTCTCCGTCTCTATCACTCTCTCTGTCTTGCTCTCTTTATGTCCCTTTTATGTCCGTTTCTATGTTAAAAGAATGAAGATTTAAATAACTCTGACTGTGTGCAAGATTGAATAGGTATGTCTCGCCGCCCCCCCCCCTTCTTCCAAAACCCAACCCCAACATCACCATCACCACATTTCTTGTCAGAAAATCAATTTTTAGTTTAGCAAGAATAAACCTGTCTCCTCTCATCGCAGAGGCTGGCTAAATAATTGAGTGTATGTACGCACACACATACGCCTAAAAAACAAATGCACAGTTTTTGCACTTGTAAAGTACTTTTTCTATGCATTTTAACGTGAAAAGGAACATTGCTAAACATTTTATCGTTTTGCTTTCTTACATCAATGTGTGTCTGTGATTAGGATACACATAATTATTAGAGATATCACTCAGATATGTTGAATCTACTCTGTGTTATTGTTACTGTCAACATACCATAAAAATCAAATATAATAATGTATTCATTATTGGACTCCACGCCTATTTACATGGCTCTCTGGCTTTTATTAAATACATAAATGCCTTTGAATAAAAAAATGGGGGTGTACTCACACTGAGCATGCCATGCATCTCTGACCACCAAATGCCATTTGGTTTGACTAGCGTGCCTGCTGCAGCTGTGCCAGGCTGTTTGAAAAGGTGAGCCTAGAGACAGTTCCTTTGGACTTGGGCACTGTACACGTGTCATGAGATTGCACATCCACTCAGATGGATGTATTAAATGCACTCCTCCAAACCCACACTATGACATGGAAGAGTGGATCACTAAAAAGTGACCTGGTCCCATGACGGCAAAAGAAGCCAGGATCGTTACCCCTCCCCCCACAACTATTTGACAGTTAGTTTAAGGTATTTGTCATGATATGCTGCTTGGCTTTGACCAAATGTAGTACAGGATAAACCCTTTTCTCCATCATTTCTCTGAGCACTGGGGAGAATTTGTTAAAACTGTCTTGAACATTTTCCACTGACACAGTTTAATATGTCGTGTATTCTTATTTATCTGAGGTCGTATTGTCCTAAGTTTAAGACCAGATATTTTTTATGTCCTGAAACATAAAACATTAGAAATTGAAGACTTTTTTTAAGCTTTCTTTTTCACATTACTGAATGCGCTACGTAACTGTGTACCACATAGAATATTACACAGCTAAAATAAGTCAAACTTCGGATTCTCTGTAACATTTCCAGGTACTTTTCATTGACCGTCGGTCAAACACAGGCCCTAAATCTGCTCCACTGCCGTCATTCAAAGCTCTAAAGCTATCATCCTTTAAGGCAACTGTCTACTTTGTAAAGTAGTGTTTTAGATAAAGAACCGCTGAATATCCAAATCATGAATGGACTTGGAACAATATGTTCTTGATCACTTGATTTTTGATTACAAACAACTTGCACTTTTCTTTTTTCTTTTTAGGCCAGTGGATACACAGGGCAAAATGTATTCATGCCAGTGAGAGTGAGATACAAAGGAAAAAACAGGGCTTCAGAGTCAAATTAAGAGGAGGTGAAATAAACCATCCATTCAGACTATCAATATGAGGAATTTGATAATGAGTGAGTCAATATAATGGATGAGCCTGGATGCTTAAGACCCAGAGGAAAAACAATGACTGTAGTAATATATGCTTGACAGAAATGTGGCTGATCTCAAATTGTCTGGATGACAGTCTGATAGTTTCTGGCTTAAGCACCTTTTAGGTAACCCTGAGGTATTTCAGTGAGTCCTACAGAAGGAAAGCGGAGACCAAACTTGAGCAGAACAACATAGGGTATGTGTGGATTCCTATTAATTAATACTTATATCTGATCTTAAATGCAATCTATCTCTATTAATGGCATATGTACCACCTTTAAATTGGTGATAATTAAAACATTTCTTAAAAAGCCATCGCTAGACACAGCAGTCTTAGCTAACTATAGGCCTATCTCCTGCCTACCTTCATCTCAAAAAATCTTGAAAAATTAGCTGTAAAACAGCTAACTGATCATCTGCAGAGAAATGGCTTATTTGAAGAGTTTCAGTCAGGTTTCAGAGCTCATCACAGCACAGAAACTAGATTAGTGAAGGTTACAAATGATTTCTTATGGCCTCTGACAGTAGACTCATCTCTGTGCTAGATCTCACAACACCATTGAAATCTGTTGACCACAATATTTTATTAGAGAGATTAGACCATGCTGTACGGTACTGTGCTGCAGTGGTTTGAATCATATCTACCTCATAGATACAATTTATTTATGCAAACATCAATAGGGAGTTTCTTCACACACTAAGGTTAATTGTGGAGTTCCACAGACAATAAAGAGACAATAAAGACCTGGATAACCTCTAATTTCCAGCTTCTAAATGCAGAATGAGACTCTGCAATTCTCTGTCAGATTTGGTGATGTATAGTGTAGAGGCTGCTTACCTGACTTAGTGCAACTCAAGGTAGGCAACATACAGAAATACTGTGCTGGTGATACCTGCACACCTAAGCTTTCCAGTCCAGTGAAACATGGCACCTGCAGAAGTTCTCTGTTGCCCCCTGATAGGGTCTTTGGTGTATAAGGAACTGAGAAGATGTTTGTGGAGTAATCCAGCAGAACTGGACTGGAGGGCCAACAGTTATGCTGTGAACAAGAAGGGAATGGGAAGATTTTATTTTCTAAGGAAAATCCTTCATTGTATGCAGCAGGACATTGGAGATCTAATGCCAGTGTCTATCTATTGACTGCCCACCCACCTGCTCAACTGTGCAAACCAATTTAGGGTTAAACTTGACGCTAAGCCAACACAGAGGGTGTATACAACAAGGGGATGAGGAGGCTCTATTTCCTTAAACAGGATGAGAACCCTCAGTGTGTGTTCAGTAAAATACGGAAGATTTTCTATCAGCCAGCTTTGAAAACTGGAGGAGCAGCATCACTTAAGAAAGCTGTCTCTGTGGTGGAAGCATGTCACTATTATCTCTTACCATGGATAATCTTGACCACAGCATGTACAGAACAGGTAGCAGAGCAGCTTCCGACTGTTTAAGCGCCGATGCAAGGAAGGGCAGACACAATAAAACGCCACACATTATTGTTATTATTGTTGTTGTCGTTGTTAATAACAATAATAATAATAATCATCATTTTACCTGGTGTAACAAAAGAATTCCAGAAATATGACAAATATTATTTAAAAAAATTAAAATATTTTGTAACACATTTTACTTCCTTAATGATTCATAGTCACGGGGAGCGGATTTTTTGTGGCTGTCAGCCTTTTACTTCTCCCACTATTTGCAGTGACAAACTCTGAAAGCACCCATCTGTGTCATAAAGTAATCTGAGTGAGTAGCACCACATTAAACATGCAGTACTCTGTCTCGTCACAGTAATCAGGATAAATTCTCAAATCCAAAGGGGCAATGATTCAGGACTGTCTATGTTTATGAGCGATTAAATGGGAAGAGGGCAGAATTAGACAGTTTGACTGTGTAATTCTATAATGTGTAGTTAGTGCACATCTTGGTGCAGGTCTGCATTTTATCCAGACTCTTTGGGTCTATTTGTGTCATTTAGTGCTGCTGCGAACTGATATGTCAGAAAATCAATTAATTACTTTGAAGTGGCAGTTAACTGCATCCGCACAATACACCCCATGAATTATAGATGAAGTGTGTGTGCAAATAATCTGTGGGTGTGTGTGTGTGCGTGAGCAATACCAATGGTTTCTCTGTTAACTAGAGACAATTGCTAGCTCTTCCGTCGCTAATAACTTGATGAGAGTGCTTTGATACAAACCCATTGAGTTGTGTCGAGTCTCAAGAAACTGAAATTAGTAATAGGACAATAATACAAAGAAGTCAAGTAACATGAAGGTAACAAAAGTGTCATGAAAAGCTAATAAAGCATTTAACATGTCTAAAACAATACATTGCTGTACATTCCTTTGTGTAATGTATCTGTATCATATTCTGGAGAAGTTTAATATTAATGCATGATTCTGGTGAAGCTTATTAAAAGTTTGATTCCATTGCAGTCTGAACTCAAAAGTCTGCTTTCTAAAAAAAATGATGATGCGCGACACGTTAGAGAAAACAAAGGATTTACCCTCAACACAACCATTGGTTTCTCAATCCATCGATCCCCCGCTGAAGTTGTGTATCTGTGTGTGAATGTGTGTGTGTTGATCCTGCCATGGCACTGTCATTAGCCTCAGGGTGGCCTCAGTTCAGGCGACGACAGGGACTGACAGCCACTGGCATGGGTGGGGGCAGGGACGATGAGGTCATTTTATTTTAGTGCTTTTTCACCTGACTATGGCGATACCACAACTTTGTTACACAAATTGTACACAATATCAAATAACAGTTATTTATTATTAAAAGCTATATAATTACAGTTTATATACTATAGATAGATAGATAGATAGATAGATAGATAGATAGATAGATATGTCATATATAAGAAACACAAACCATTTTAAATGAAATCACATAACAAAATATTGTATTTGGTTCCTCATTAATCCAAAAAAATATTTTTAGTGAAAAACGGCCAAAAAAAGAGTTTTTTAGCTTTTAACAAATTCTGCCTGTTAAATTGTTGAATTTAACACATTGAGTATCACCGTAGTTCTCCTTTATGTTAATAATCAAAATAAAATGAAGTTTATAAAATTGTGTGAAGTGATTTTTGCACTATACCTACAGTATTACAAATATTCCAAGGGAGTGAACTATACCATATTCATTCAGCGTACAGCTGGAGCAAGAGTCTGTTTCAGAGCATGGTATCTTGCTTTGTGTTTTGTTGCGGTTTTATTTCAATTTATTTATTTTATTTGTTGTAACAACAACTTCACTTTTTAAGTTTTGTGTTACATGTTTTGGACATTTCCAAATTTCAGATGTCTGACTTCTGTTTAATTCAAAAAGATTACATATGTGAACCATTTGCTAAACTAAAACACGTGACTCAGTTATTTCAACTTCTTCCATTGGATACTGATTTAAAACATTTACTACATTATCACATTTACTTAAATCTTTATTTGGTCATTATTATAATGCACTAATAAGCAATGATGTATTTGCATCAAAAGAAAACCATCATAGGGATCAAGGTAACTTGTTTCTTTTTGCTGAATCTAACTGTCTATGTGTGTTTTACACAGTTTGGTTTTCAGTACTGCATTATGTCAAGGCATCAAAGGAAAAACAAACACACAGACAAAGCAGAGCTGCCGCACGCCTAGTTTTGGATCAGTAGGAACACACACATCACACGACCACAGTGACTCACCATAACCCAGCAACACAAACTGTGTTACCATTGAGAGTAACAGATAGTTTTTGGTCCAGCAGTCACATGTACTCCATAAGTTTCCCAGAGCCACTAAGAGGAGACAGTTGGATGTCACCAGCTAGAAATCCTCTGTGACATTACTGTGGGAAGTTAAGTGACCACCGATGTCAGCATGAGGTCTGGTAGCATGCCCTGTCTCTGCCAAGTAAAATACTCTCCTACATCTATGTTGAAATATAAACCTGCACATAACATGTAAGCATATTGGTGCACTAGCATTTATATAGGAGTTTTCTAGTGTCACTGAACACACAGAGTACCAGAAACATTTATATAAATTTGGTGCTTATTCTGTACATTTTAAACACTACCTCACAACTAAGGGTTAAAATCAACAAGGATAACCTCAGGAAACCACAGGAATTATGCAAACTCTGCAGACAGAGTTGCTGTGAGGCAACAGTGTTGGCTGAGGTGACATTTTTTTCAGTATTTGTAACAATTTATATCAAATCAACATGTTTCCTGCATGCATAATAACCTAAACACACACGATATTTCTGATAACCCTAGGGTTTTATATAGCCTTTTACTTCTGTGTTGACATCTTTGTGAACCTAACCTTGAGTGTCAGAGAACCACTACAGAATGCAACTCCATTTAAACTCTTAATGTATAATAGAATGAAGGAACGCGCCTTTAAACAGTCAGTTGCCTTTGAAAATGGGGACCATGTATAAAAATGGCCATAATTCTTAAATATTCATGTAATACTTTTGTTAATCCCCTTGAGTTAAAGGTGCATTAAGCTCACTTGGCCATTGGCCATTAAAATCAAACTCGCATCAAAATCACACGTCATTTTCATTCATGGATTAATCTGTATATAAGAATCGGGACATGTACCAGCATCAACGATGCCAAACCTGCCCAGATGGAGTTTGTTGGTTTTTCAGTTCCTGGGCTAACATTTTTTAAACAACCCACTGTGCTGTCACTAAGTTAATGACTTAATTACAGTACTAGGTAAAATAAAATCCTCATAATGTTCCGTAGATATATTACCTCCCTCTGTTCTGTCTGGGTCTATCACCAGCATTGGTTCCACATTGCCATCATTAACAGTTCACTGAGGCAAGGCTGTGTTCCATCCTATTTTAAACATGCAGAAGTAACTCCTCTATAAAAAAAAAAACAACTGAATTTTGATCCTAGCTCCACTAGTAATTATCAACCTATTTCAAAATTGCCATTTTTAAGTAAAATACTAGAAAAAAATGTTGAAAATCAGTTCAGGTCCCTATTATGTAAATTACAGATTTTTTTTTACCATTTTCAGTCTGGCATTCAAAAGCAGCACTCCACTTAGACCACTTTCTTAAAAGTCTATAATGATCTATTAATGGCATCTGATGCAGGGAATTGTTCTGTGATGGTTTTCCTTGATCTTAGCACAGCCTTTGATACCATCAACCACAAAATCCTACTTAATAGGCTTGATGTTTTGGCTGGTATATCTGGCTCTGCCCTAGACTGGTTTTCTTCCTACTTATCAGATAGGACCTTTTCTGTTAGGACTGATAGGTTCACTTCTAACATTGCTGCCCTAACCTGTGGGGTTCCACAGGGTTCAGTTTTGGGTCCATTATTATTTTCATTTTATATGCTTCCTTTAGCTGGCGTTATTCAGTCTTTTAGCGACCTTTCTCATTCCTGTGTCTTTCATGTAAGAAACGTCTCTAAACTGCGACATATGGTCTCTTCAGCTGAACTGGAAAACTCATTCATGCATTTGTGTCATCACATTTAGACTATTGTAATTCCCTGTTTACCAGCTTGGATAAATCATCTCTCTCTCATCTCCAGGCAATACAAAATGCAGCAGCTAGACTACTAACTCGTTTTAGCAAGCCTGCTTACATTACCCCCATCTTATATTCTTTACATTACATTACATTACTCTTTACAGAGTTTAGAATTCATTTTAAAATTCTTGTTTTAACATACAGAGCATTAAACGGCCAGGCCCCAGATTATTTATCCAAGCTTCTTATAAAATACACTGCTACATTGTATATAATGTCTGTTGATTGTACTGTTTATTTTAATCTTTGTGTACAGCACTTTGTGACTGCCTGTCTGTGAAAAACACTTAATAAATAAACTTTACTTACTGGCCACTATGGTGACAGTGTCCAGCAGCAGCCTGTATCAGTTTGAATATTTTTGATGTGGATCAGTTTATTTCTTTTATTTACTGTCAAATCTCATTTTAGGATGACGGCACAAAGACTGAGAAACAACAGAGAGGGAGAAAAATGAACAAAAAGAAATAGATGAGAGTGGAAATGTAGTCCAATTCATCAAAAATGACAAAGCTGTAGCTTCTGTTTTGCCCACATTTATTGATGATGATTTTACATAACTAAGCAGTGTGCTGTACTTTTATCAATTATTTAACCAATTATTTATGTATTTCGAGGATCCTATGTGCGTTCTGGTAGCACACTTAAGAAATACCAGTGCACATTCTAAACAGAAGATATTATTATGAATAGCAGCATTTCACAGGATGCACATTAAACAGGGCTGAACAGGATGGCTGCCGTCACATCGCTACACTGATGTGACGGACTACAAATCTATTCCCCACTCATGAAATAGGCTACACAGTGCTCGGTGCTGAGACTGCATAATAAAGGGAGAGTTTGTACTGTTTGAATTCTAAAACTTTATTAAAAAACAACTCTATTACCAATTTGCTTTGTGTCCAGGTCTATGAAATGGATCAGTGGTTGTCCAGTGTCCGTGCTGAATATTGTTAGTTTTGGTGGCCTGCCTCTACTTGGCGTAGAACGCTAATATCTCTGGCAGTCCTTATGTCATATATCTGTGATGTGATATTTAGTTAGCATGGTTTGAAAAGCATGTCAAATTTAACACAATAGCTATCCGCAAATTCAACACCTAAATGAAGCTCATCATTCTTGATTGTGTGACCTCAATTTTGAAGCAGACCTTACCAGACCCAAATAGAAATAAAGAGCAAAGAGCAGATTGAGGGATGAGGAAAAAAAAGAGAAAATTATTTGAGCAGCTAAATAAAATTAGCAGCTTTAAAGAGCCTGGGGGCAAAATGGAGTTGTGTCCCTCGTGGCTACGCTTTGAAGAAGGGGAGAATGAATTAAGCTTGACTTGCTCCTCTCCCTCTTCCTCTTCTTTGCACTCGCTTTTAACTCCCTCACTTTTCTTCTGGTTTGCACTAATATGTAGGGTGACATGGAGGGAGAGGGAGGGGGTTGAGGAGATGAATGAGGGGTATAAAAGCAAATCATGAAGGTAAGGGCAGGCTGGAGCACTTCATTGCTGAACAGGTTTTTTGATTCTCTTACACATGTTGTTCTTAAGTTTCAAAAATACTTGATTTGTTCCCTTGTCTATTTAAGTTCTCTTTTTTCCTTCTGTTTGCACCCAGTTCCCCGTCTCATCCTTCTCTGTACAGTTTTTCCCTCATATGTTCTTTCTCTACCATCTGAGTATCTGAAATCGGGCCCCAGCTGTTGGTGCTTCTACACACAGGACTGCAGCATGAACCCCGGGGCTTTCTCCAGCTCTGGGCCCCTGTCATGGGCTATGTATCTGATGAGGAAAGGCCGGACAGGCAGCGGATTCTTTGGTAAAGCTGATTCTTTTTCATATTTGACCGTCACCTTTATCACTATCATATGTGCTCGATTCATGATTATGTTGTTTTTTCTCATTTGTTCTTAACTACTCGTTCTGTTGCTACTCCTTATTGGGAGATTTTGCATGACCTAAAGGATCACGGTACAAAAAGTTTCAGCACCTTACAGGTTAAACTGAACTGTGCTGCCTATAATCAAACAGCTCGTAACCGTTCCATTTTCTTGTCTAATTCTGTTTCTCGGATTTTGAAAAGCATTTATAGATAGGGTTTTAGGGTTTTTGAAATTCCAATGGCTGAAGGCTACCAAAGTTTGCATTGTCTCAGATCTGCAATTCACCCATGCCTATTTATTAATACAAATCATCTTACTTTAAAAGAGAAATAGAAATAAAAAAAAAAAAAAAACATCAAGCTTGGGAAAAGCATTTCAGCACAGTTCATGCTGACTGCAGATATCAGTGTTATCAGTGTTATCAGTGTCAATCACTACGCCTGATAGGACATATCTCTTTAGTAAACTCATCCTGTGGTGTTTCAGAGAATCAGTTTCTGGTTTTCAGAATAAAATTTTTATGTCTAATAAATAATTTGAAAAGAAAAACAGTTACATACACACGACTTATCCACCGACGACAATGTATTTCTACGAAAGATATCAAGCAATGTTAGTATCAATAACGTTGATAGGACACTGTGGCTGAGTATTGATTATGGATCAGAGGGCAGTAAGCGGCTCACATTACAAGATAGTCGGCGGTAAATGCTGGCTTAGTGAAATCCAACTCCGCTGCCACTGTCATCAGTCTTTCTTTCTTTCTTTCTTTCTTTCTCTGTTGTTTTATTTGACTTCTCAAATGTCTACGAAGGACTTTCATTGAAATAATGTTTAGCAGGCTGCCCTTTGTTTTCTCTTTTATTGTGATGAGCAGCATCAAAACTGTATTTCTTTCTACAGAGATATATTGTTTCAAACAATCCTTCAGTATTTGGACTATTTATCAGTTTGCTTATAAGAAAAGGAAAAGTTCAATGTCACATTTAAAAAATACTACGTTTAAAAGAAACTTTTGATTTCTGTTCACTCCTGATAAACTGCACAATCTGGACCAATAGGCATGATGTGAAAAATCGATATTTCCAAAAGCAAAACACGTAGTGTCCATCTCAGGCTGGGGCATTTGCATTTTTTATCATTCACCCGTTGGCTACAAAGACAGACTGGTGTTCACGTGAAACTGCATGGACAGCATGTGCATGTGTTTCTCAGTCAACACAAAACGCTGTATTTAATATCGTTTTAGAGTGGAAGGAATAAACGTCACTGTGTTTCTGGAGAAACTCGAAGCTGCTTGATTCCTAAATTTTTATTTTGTTTTTAATGCAAGAATTTATTTTCATTTCTTCAAATTAATGTTATTGGAAGAGGAAAACAGATATTTGAATTTGGTTTCAAAACAAACAACTGCAAAAAGATTTCAAAGAAATGCTCGCTTATAAGTAAATGTGCTGTGGTTTGTCATACAGATATACACAGACACATAGGAAAATTAAAGTCACACACATATAAAGAGTAAAGTAAATTAGCTGAGGACCATGACTTATCTGAAAGCTGAATGAGTTCGAGAATTTTCTCATTTAAGACATTTTTGGATTAAAAAAAAAAAGGAAAAACATGATCTCATACACTAAAAAAAGTTTGCCAGTCATTTGAGTCTTCAGGATTATAACATTGAGTAAATGAAAAAAATGAACGCCCACATGCGTGACTCTTTAAGTGCCGTTGGAATTGCAACAGATCTTTTTAATAGCAATTCAAACACAGTTTAGTTCTTCATCATTGCAACTTTTCATTAATTGAGCAGAAAAGTCATAGTTACTTATTTTTTATCTTTCAGCTCTTTACCTGCTGCTACTTTCTTCCACAAACGCTTAATAGCTCAATAATAACCATCGTCATTGCCATCTTCATTTATATAGACTTTACATCCAGTAGTACTTTTACACGCAGAAAACAGAGTGCTGAAATTAACTCGGTATTAAAACCATTTTCTGTGCATTAAAGTTGTCGTATGTATGAATGAAATTCTTAAATTTGTTTTGTGAAATATTTTCCAGTAAAAACCGCAGCAGGATATAAACTATCCCTGGTCAGTATAGGCAGCAATAATCCTGTGTTCACAGTTATGATGATACCATCTCCCTCTGAGCTCGAGCAGATCTCAATAATATAATACACTCAACCTCTAAAAAATTTTATTCAAGCACAATACGGTCAGGAGTTTAGAGGTATCATTTATACCAAAATACTAATACAGATGTTTCTTACTATTAGAAACAGATCAAATCACGCGAAAGTCACAGTCATCAATGTGAGGCTGGCTCGTTCGGCCTGTGCCTTCTTCATTTAGGATCAGTAATGTGATTTAGATCACCTGCTGCCCTCTATCGTCTGTATGTGCTACTGACAGCTTGTATATATGAAGAATACGGATTCTCACGTCTTGGTCTGTTGTGGTTGAAAGGAATAAGAAAACAAAGATCACTCCATTGCCAGTTGGAGGCATGTGACTCTGACTTTGATTCGCAGTGAATGCATTAATCTGTCGTTAGTTTGTTAAGTGTGGATAACGCACATAACGACACAGTGTCACGCAGGAAGAAGCGCAGCTCTGCCTCCTCGTTTCTCTGCTAAAGCCGCCTTCTTTCGGACGCACAGGATGCTGATTGGTCTTGTGTTTTCGGCGACATCCTCTAGAAAGCGTCCTCATTGGCTGAGAGTAGGTCTTTGCCAAGACGAAATGCAAATCCAGAGCTGTGCTGGTAAAAGCCTGACGCCAAGATCGGAGATGGCCATTCATCTGCAGGGGAAAGGACAAAGATGTAGTTATGATGAAAGCGGTTACTTACAGAAGCAAAATTGAAAGTACAGTCAGATTCTCTCTTTTTTTTCCCCTCCAACGTCTGCCAATTTCCTTCCACTTTCAGTATGAGCGGAAGTTTGTTCTGCTGAGCTTTGAAGACTTTCCAAAACCCACCTCAAGTCTGCCTCTGACTTCTACTCTGTATGGAGAACGCATAAAACACATCTGAAAGCGTCGGAAATATGTTTGCACGGATTTAAATGTGGCGCGTTTGGTCGGGATAGTTTGACAGATAATACTGGACGACGCGCACACAGGAATCCGCTTCTTGGCCATAAACGAGAAGAAAGCAGGAGGCTTATAGTGAAAGTCAGCGAGGGGAGATTGCGTGGACGCACAGATGGTGTTTCCGTGGGACGCCAAATACGGTACGACGTATTATTCTGGTTATTGTTCACGATAAAGTGCGAAGACATGCGCGGAGAAGATATTTGTTCGTCAGCTGTCACATTAGTGTGATTGACTGAGCTGTTGGAGAAATGGTGTTCCGCTCTGACGCTGCGGTGTTAGTCCGTGGTTTGTCGGTCCGTGTGTGTGTGTGTGTGTGTGTGTGTGTGAATGGGGCTACATGGCATAATTTCTGTAGCAGTGATGGTGATGTCCATATACTGGAATGAGTGTCATTGTACAACGTAGTCATTTAGAGGTCTGTGGAAAACATTTGTAGCTTTACGGCACAATAAAACGTTCGTGTCACGATTTACACCGCGACATCCAAATAAGCTTAAACAATCAGTTTATTAGTAAGTGTAAGGTTGGCGGGTTTCTTGGGCTAAATATATAACCCTACTTTTGACTGCGCGTGTGAATAGAAACATAGATCATTGTGTGTGAACAGGAAAATGTGGTTTGTAATGTAAAAATATTTGACTTCTAAATAAAAGAGATGAGAAGTGCTATAAAAGTTGAGTCTGAGTTTTGCACTGCTGCCAGAATCCTTCAGAGGTCGATGCAAAATGTTAACCACGTGTTAAAGTGTTAATCCTGAACTCAAAATGTAAGCGAATCAGAGCGAGCTCCCAATGACACCATTCATCTGAGCTCACTAGGATCCCAAACTTTGGATTTGACTGAGCAGGTCATGGGGTTGGTGGTGCAATCCCCGGCTGCTCCAGTCTGCACGCCAAGTATCCTTGGGCAGGACACTAACCCCAGGCTGCAATGTGATGGGAGTATGAATGTGTGTGAATGTTAGACCAAAAGCACTTAGAACAGAAAAAAAGTGTTTGTATGAATGGATGTGAATGAGGCATGCTGTATGAAATACTTTAAACGCTCCAGTGTAGAAATAAAAAATTCAGATATAAGAATCAGTCCATCATTTGGATACATGCTCTGTAACGGAAATGTAATTAATGCCATATTATCGCAATAAACTGTCACCTGTGACATGGTTACCTTCATCTGTGGCTGCAAAGGCTAAACATGTCTGAAGCATACGATGTAAACACACACTGTTATTTAGAACTATCTGTGTGTGTGTGTGTGTGTGTGTGTGTGTCTTTAAGCTGAATAAAAAGCAAGTGTAGTCGTAATTTGTCAAACACTATCTATAGAAAAATTTCTAGTCATTATCTTGTAATCTACTTACTGATTTTTGATATAATTTGACAGAATAGTGAAAAAGTCATTATTAGGGAAGACTGGGGGAAAAAAGAAAATATTTGGAAACAGAACAGAATGGTTACATTTTATTTTTCTGCCTAAACAATTTCTTAAATGATGAAGCATGAAAATATATTCTCATTCTGTTCTGACGATTACGTTATTCAAAAACTATTTTTCTTGGCTTGTGTCACAGACCCTGCTCCTGGTCGCCGTTATACTCCCCCCTCCACCACCCTTGCCTCGGGGGGGAAGATGGCCGAGGCCCTGCCTCTCGGAGCCCAGGAGGCCGTTGGTGGAGCTGCTCTGGTGGGAAAATTGCGAATTGCCGACCACGGCATGGTGGAGGTAGGGGAGCCTGGGACTGGTTGTTTATTTATGAGTTCCTGCCAGAGTATTAGACTTAAATAACTGTGCTGCTGTTGTTTCAGGTGATGCCAGATCATCCAGGAGAGCTCGTAAAGACAGACAGTCCCAATTTTCTGTGCTCTGTGTTGCCTACTCACTGGAGGTGTAACAAGACCCTGCCCATCGCTTTTAAGGTGTGTATGTTGTCATTTCAGCACGGGCCTGTGTACATTGAAATGGACTGCATGTACTTAGAGTTCACATACATGCCTGGTTTTACTATCACATATAACAGTAACCTCCACCTCTAACCGAGCGATAACAAACCCTTCGCCTACTGAAGGTTTCCTGATAATAACATGTTAATATATTAATACACGATTCTTATCATCAGTTCATCTCTTTGTTACTTTGATTGCATTTGCTGTTCTTGTTCAGTATATTCACCGTCCACTGACAAACAGAGAAAAGCAGCAATTCTTCACATCTGGGAAAAAATCTTTGACCTTTTTTCTTTTAAAAGTTAAATCCAGTCTTTGAATAATTGATGTAAATGGTCCAGATGATTTACGACTTTAACATTTAATGTCAAAATCTAACATTTTGTACACTTTCCAGCATCACTCACAAAGGTCCATTTTTACAGACCTTTATACTGTCTTACCAGTGGGTCATATGATCCATCCACCCTCAGTGATTTAACACAAGTTTGTTTGTTTTTGCTGCGTTTTCCTCATGTGGATGGTTTTCCTGCACTTTGAGACAAAATGCATTTGTGGAAAAGTAGCTTTTAGCTGAAGAAAACACAGTGGATTGATTTACCGAGTTTTATGCATTAGTGTTTGCGCATACATGTGTGTGTAAGAGAGAGTTTGGTGCATTATGCATCATTATGGAATGTCATGAGCGGATGTCACTGCCTCTTACTGATAATGGATGACTGTTGAGATGAACACGCACATTTTATGCACACAGTGAAAGACACACATCCATATTGTACGTAGCTGATAACACACAAACACACACACACACTGCAGGTACTGTGCTATATACATACACAGACACACATATTTACCTTCATGATTGTTTCCTTTGGCTTGTTTATTCTGCTGGCCTGCTTTTATGCCCCGCTGCTGCTCCACAGACTGCCCGACTGTGAATTTAGTATTTGTTCTTGAATTATTTCCAAACCCAGTGAAATGATTGTTTCAGCCAGTGCGATTCCATCAGCTCAGCTTATTACTGTGACTGGTGAGCTGAAATTTCACTCAGTCTCACACCAATTTAGGTGATAACCAATAGGTGGACAATCATTTTTGAATTGTAAGATATAATTGAGTACTTTTAATATCAATGTGGATGTCAGCTCAGGTTGGAGAGCTCTGGGTTGCAGACAGAAACGCCCCATAGTACTATAGCTGTCCTGCTTATTTGCACAATGATGCTTTGGTGTGATTAGCCATAATATGGAAATCAGCCTCCCTGGCTCTATATTTGTATAGGTGTGGAAAAGGAAAATGTGCTCTCTAGTGCACTGAGCTCTCGTAGAGGGTAAACCTTAACAGTAAGCACCAAAGGCTTAACAACTTTTAGTTAATCATTTGCATCTTTTACTGTCCATGAGATACATGAAGTTTAGTTTAAAACTGCTTCTTTGCCTGTCAGTAAAACCAAACGTACGGCCAGTTAGAAGTTGTGCTAGCCTCTCAGCAGTTCAGTCTTCATATATGAACATTACCTGCTCAGTTACTAATAGATGACTTTTTTGTTGTACTCTACTTTGGATCATCCCACAGTCATTCCATCTGCATATTCAGGAGTTTTGCACTCCTACTTTGCATGTACTGACATTTGGTGCAGCACTGCAAAGTAGCACCAGGCATGTAAAAACCTTAACTGATGTCTATGGGACTACTGTGTGCACTGAAACGTGGCAGTGAAGAGGTTGGATACAAAGTGTGTCTGCATTTATAGAAAGATATGTTCTGAAAACCTCAAACTTGGATTGATTTTTTTTTTCCACCTTTCAAAAATACACCCTCACTCAGACACATTCATGCTTTTCTCTTGTTTGTGCCAACATGTCACTAGGTGGTTGCCCTGGGCGACATTCCAGATGGCACCTTGGTTACAGTGATGGCAGGAAATGATGAGAATTACTCAGCAGAGCTTCGCAATGCGACAGCTGCAATCAAGAACCAAGTGGCCAGATTCAACGACCTCCGCTTTGTGGGCCGCAGCGGCAGAGGTACGCACAGACACGCATAAGGAAATCCATCTATGAAAATGTGAATGCAGATTTTTTTGTCATCATACACTGTTAAAGTTGGACAATGTGAAATTAGCAAGCACCAGTTTATTAGTATGAGTGACATTAGTCAAAAAAGTATGACCTTTAAATCTTCCGCAGGTTGAAAATTAATAGACATGTTTTGTACAAACATACAGCACAGCATCAACAAAATTAGGGGAAGTACACGTGAATAAAAACTGTATTCACACAACTTCCTCCTAATATCCCATTCAGTGTCTGCTTCTTTCTCTCTCCCTCTCTTTTTAACGGACACACAAGCACAGTTACTCTAAATCAGGCACAGGCAAATGTCCCTACTTATCTATTTAAAACACTAGTCTTGTGTACACAAACCCTGCTAAGCTACAGACACACAGAATATTGATAAATCCTCCCCCAGCCAAAAGAAATTGGTGTAACTGTCAATATTTTATCAGTTGTACAGACCTTAAGTTGAAAAAAATGAGCATAATAATATTTCAAGTGCAACAGAATTCAAATGAAGAAGAGTGAGGAGTATAAATTTGTTTTCATGCAAATTTAAGAGCGCAGAATACAATGGGGCCATTTTCTCTCCCAGCAGTATTTTAAGATAGTATTTTTTTAGGTTGATTTACAGCTAGAAGACTGTAGTTGTATCTGTCTGTCCATCTATAAAAGAGTCTCCAACACAAACCGCTATGACACGCAGTGCTTTGTTCTGTGTGAATCTATTTCTTATTAATGTGTTTCATGATAAGGTGACAGGAACAACATGCAGGAAGTGCGCTGGTTTTTACTGCAAATTCTTTACACACGTGTAAAATGTAAAGATGCACATGCCCAAATTTCACTCCTTTTTTTTTCCACTAAATGGGCAAAAATTTTAACTGGAAATTGGCAAAACATTTGTCTTTCATTGGACAGACTTGGTAACAAAACGGATACACTGGTGGTTCGTAGATCAATTTTCAGAATGCAGTTATTTGAAGCTGTCGTGAAAACGAAAGCAGCCAATATGGAAAAAAATCTGTTGAAAAATCTGAACCTGGCTTCTTCATTTTTGAACAAATGTAGTGGAGTCAGATACATGCAATATGCCTTGTACATTTTCTATATGTGTAAAATCACATCTCACCATTTATGGATTCAAATCAAGATGATTTCTTGTGTTTATCGTCATCTCATGCTCACTCTATCAAAGCCTTCTGATGTAGTTTATTGCTGTGTTTGCTGTGGACAGAGATCTTCTGTCTTTAGAACATTTGCCTCGCTAACCTGTATTTCTTTATTTATGCTCTCTGATGACTTTTCAGTGTGTGTGTGTGTGTGTGTGTATGTGGACGGGTATTACTATCTTTGTGGGGACCAAAAATTGGAAGTTTACTATTCTTGTGGGGACCGACAGCCCTTGTGGGGACCAAAATCCCAGTCCTCAGGAGTTTGAAGGCATTTTTGAGGCTGAAAATGTGGTTTTAGTGTCAGGGTTAGTATTAGGTTATGGTTAGGGTTAGGGGCTAGGGAAAGCATTATGTCAATGAGATGTCACCACAAGTTATGAAAAAACAACATGCGTGTGTGTATGTGTGTGTGTGTGCATGTGTGTAGCCATATATTGTGAAAGACAGAAATTATGGTCCTGAAAGAGGAACTGAAAAAAAGACTAAAAATTGGTTACATGCACGTGCATACATGCATGCACATCCAAGGACACCCACAAATATTGTGTGTATTTATACTTTGATTGTTAGCTAAACTGGATGACCCAAGCGTAGCAAGTTCTGACACGATGTTCACGTGCACCCACTTCGTAATTCAAATCTCGTCCTCTTTTCCCAGGGTGAGATGTGCAAGAGTGACTCTAGAGAAAACAGTTGTCGAGATGCACAGATGTGATGTGGTGTGTGTGCGTGTACCAAAATCTCTTACTCGAGTCACTCTCTTGGTAAACAGTGGAATAGAAATACTGTAATACATTTTTCATTCATAGTGTGCTTTTCCTTTGCTTATATAGAACACTACAAAGAGAGTAAACAGGATTTACACAGTCTCCTTATGTTGGTTGCACAAAGACAGCAGAGGCTCACTTGTGTCAGTTGCCATCTAGTGGCCATTAATACAGCCTAAATTATCAAGCCTTTACAAAAACCTGTTTTTCTAACATTTAAGGTAAGGCAGAGAATTTTGTTTATAAATTAAAAACAGTTGTTTAGTTTTTCTTTCATTTTTTTTCTACTTGTAAAGATTCACTGCAGATAATTGTTAATAGCGTCACAATACCTTGTAATATTTATGACTACCTACATTTGAATTGTTAACTTTGTCTATGACTAATGAAGTTTGCATGAAAAACATCTTCATCTATACCATCCTTTTTTCTTTGCTTCACAGTCTAAGTAGTCAAGTCATATCCAGCTAAGGGAAAAGTAATTGTATTTTCTTCTCATACATATTGTTTTCATTTTCAGAACCTCTTTTACTTTTTGAAGTGTGACTTCTATATCACACTCAGAAGCCAGAATAAAGTTTACACATCCATTGTTAGCAATAAAAAAAACAAGGCAGTCATATCGAAGGTCACTTAAATAAAGACAGTTGCATATCATTAATGTAATAGCACAAGAGAGCTATAGAATTTTCAGTGTGGTTAAAGGTCTTGAAATTTCAGTAGTTAACTTCCGCCCTGAAAGAGTTAATGTTTTTGGTTTCCACTAACTATTATAGTTTAATTTCTCAACAAATTACACAAGATGTGTCTGCAGAGATATTCATTCATTCATCAAGATTCGATGAATGATTTAAGTCTTCATGCGTTTGAGCAGTATATTTTACTGCCAGACATTTAATCATGAATTAAGATAAAACCAGCTCAAAAATGTAGCAGTTACCCTAAAGTTTTTTAATAAAAAAAGAAATATTCTATGTGGTTTAATGTGTCCAGTGTGTTGGCAGTTCTTCGAGGATAAAGGTATTGAAATTACTAACTCGTTCTCATATTCCCTGGATCTGAATCCAACCTTTGGGCTAAGAATGGAGAGTCCCATCGTCTCATGACGAGCATGCCTAGTTAATGATAGGAGTGTATATAGGCATCCTTGATTTTCTTGAGGTTTCTGTAGCAGCTTATACTATTTAAGTATATGATTGATGAAGCACCATTGTTCATCTCTATTGTAAACACAGTTACCATTGCTGATTAATAGCATTCTTGGTCTTTTGTGTTCAATGTGGTCAAAGATTTTGAAGTTAAATTTGGCATATGGCCTGCTCTACTCTCTGAGCCCACAGCCACAAAAAAAAAAACAAAAACATACACACACAACACTTTTTAAAAGAAATTATTTTATTTCATTTTTTGCTTTTCATTTTGTTTTTATTAGAGTACATGCACTTTACAGGGAATTTCACTCTTGTTACAATGTGCCAGCCTGATTCAAGGCTGCCAATATCATCAATATCAAGGATGACAAGCCTTAATGACTACAGACATGTACAGACTGTAAGTCCAGAATGGCCAACCCGTGCAACACCTGGATTGACTAAAATAAAACCTATAACACACATGGATTCTAGAATGCTTAGAACAAGATCAACAGGACCCTAAGAGCCTTCATCGGAAATTCAGCGAGCATGTTTGGAACAACACTGGAGGCCAACTTCAAGCCAATAGCACAAGTCACTATCAAGTGTGGGATTTACCAAGGAAGTGCTCTGTCCCCACTGCATAGGCCCAAACCTCTTCAGTGAGATTACTGACAAGACTGGGTACGGATACCGAATATGGAATGAAGCAATCATCAGCCACCCCCTCTACATGGATAACATTAAGCTGTATGCCAAGAGTGAACAAAACATTGATTCGCTGATCCACAACATTAGGATCTACTACAATAACATTGGAATGTCTTTTGGACTGGAGAAATGTAGTAAAATGGTCAAGTACAAAGGAAGAGTAATTGGAACAAAGAGGAGTGTACTATGAGAAGGCAACATTGCAGACATTGAAGATATGTTCAAGAACCTGAGAATCCCACAGGCAAATGAAAACCATAAAGAAGCTGCTAGGAAAGCTGCAACCACCAAATCCCTCCAGAGAGTAAGGCAAGTCCTGATCAATCAGCTGAATGGAAAGAATTACACCATGCTGGTGATCAGATACCTTGCTGGTACAATAAGCGGGCCAAAAGACGAGATAGAAGCCACTGACATCAAGACCAGAAAGCTTACCATGCATGTAGGGTTTGACCCCAAGTCTAGTACCCTGAGACTGTACACTAATTGGAAATAAGGAGGCAGAGGACTAGTGAGTGTCAGAACCACAGTCCAGGATGAAACAACAAACATCCATGTAGCAAGGACCCGACACACACAGTGTTTTGCCATGGTTTGTATTTATTCATTTTGCCTTTTATTCATTTTGCCTTTTAGCAGTTCATTGGGCCTGTGCCGTGAGACAATCCAGCACATTACATCAGGGTGCAAGATATTAGCAGGCAGGGCATACTTAAAATGCCATAACCAAGTGGCCGGCATAGTATACAGAAACATCTGTGCTGAGTATGGGCTGGAAGTCCCAAGGTCAAAATGGTTTAAGGTGGTTGAAAACAATCTGGCTCAGATCATGTGGAACTTCCAGGTACAGATGGACAAAATGGTGATGGCTAACCAACCGGGCATAGTGGTGGCAGACAAGCAGAAGAAGACAGGCATAGTGATAGATGTAGCTATTGCGAGCCATAACAACATCAGTAAAAAGGAACATGGGACGCTCGAGAAATACCAAGGGCTGAGGAGAAGATGTGGAGGGTGAAGGCAACAGTGGTTACAGCAGATCCCAGAAACAATATCCAAGATCTGTGTCCAGAAGAGTGCAGTCCTGGGAACGGCAAAAAATACTGTGTAGGAGCTCCCAGGCCTCTGGTAGAGGACCTGAACTTGAAGGATAAGAACTCTTTAAACCAAAACACACACAATCACTAATTAATGCAAGTATCCAATCAAATAGTCACATTGCAGCAACTCAGTTCGCGTAGACAAACTGTTGCCTAGAGGCCAAGAGGGGAATTTTGTTTTTATACTGTATTTATGTATATAGATATATATATATATATATTGGTCAGTAATTGAATGAGACCGGCACAGGACGCTGCCAGGTATTTGTTAGAGGACCCGAGCCTGAATCCTTTCTCACCCTGAGACCCAGCTTTCTCACATATTTTTATATATATCCTGCAGCAGTGTTCCCCAACCCCTGGGCCACAGGTCCGTGAGCCAATTGGTACCGGGCCGTGAGAGTTTAGGCTCAGGTGTGAAATTTATGGCTTTCAGGGTTTTTATCGTTAACTCGGTTTCCCTGGGTCTTTTCCCGTGTTGTAGTTGTGTCTTATTTTGAAAGAAATATTTACCATAGCAACCAGAGAGCATTAAGGGGCAGAGAGGAGGATGTTACTCTTAATGTTGTTGGTGCATTTTAGGAGGACGCTGCTTACAAAATTACAAAGTGAATTCATGTTTAGTATTATATTTACAAAATACCACAGTTTTTGTCTTGGTTGTATCATTTTATTTTGTTGTATTTATTTGCAACACCTTAAAGACCGGTCCATGAAAATATTGTCTGACATTAAACCAGTTCATGGTCGGGGACCGCTGGTATAGAGGATTTGCTCTGTGAATTTTGTCCATGTTATTTCCCTTTTTCTCTTCATCTTTCTCATTTTACCTTCCTGTCCTTTGTTCCCTTTTTTTCCCTTTTTTTGTTTTCATAGGAAAAAGTTTCACGCTGACCATCACAGTGTTCACCAATCCTCCACAGGTGGCCACATACCAAAGAGCCATTAAAATCACAGTGGATGGACCCAGAGAGCCGCGACGTGAGTGTTACTGTCATACAAATGTTCACATTTTCCTCCTAAGCAAACACAAATCTGGAGGTAAACACAGTTCTTTTGTAGATCAAATCAAATTTAGAAAATACATATGCTTGTGGTCAGAAGTTTAGGAACAATCATGATGGGAATGAACATCATGGTAATTTGGGCATTTTAGTGAGGTTTAAATTGCTCTTTTTACAGAGTGGAATGATTCTGTAGAATTTCATTTCATTTTTCTTTCACAAATTTTATAAAGCATCAAATCACCATAGATGCCTCAAGGTGCTTTAGTGACTAAAACGGGAATTGGGTGAACAAGTTTGAATTTATTTTGGATTTTCTTAACTCTACGCAGGCTGGTTAAATTGTTTCATATCCTGGAATGGATCCGGTTGTAACTGTTGTTTACAAATTTCAATAGGGCCAAGGTTGTGGCTTTGGGAAGGGCATTGCAGAATCTTAATGTTAGCCTGCTTTATCCGTTCCAAAACCAGTTTTAATGTATCTTTGGTATTGCTGAGATTAATATCCTGTTGACTGAAGTTGAAGAATTTGGAGGTCATCCTCCTCCTTCATTATGTAGTGCACCAGTACCACTAGGAGAAAAACAGCCCCAGAGCTTGATGCTACCATCACATTTGGTACAGTGTTATTAGTCTAAGGAGCTGTAAAGAAAAATTGTCTGAAGCTTCTTCAGTTCTAGGGTCAAATGGTGGACAGCCATTGACCCTAGAACTGAAGAAGCTTCTCGGATGAGAGGTGAAACGTCTTCAAGCAACCTAAAGAAGTCCAGACGCCTTTTCTGTACAGCTCCTTAGACTACGATGACCTGGATGACTGAGAACCTTCACAGACATACAGTGTTATTAGGCCTGAAACATACCTCTTTCCACTGTGGCCAAAAAAGGTTAATTTTTCTTTTATCGTAAAGCTTCAGAAAAAATTTGGCTTCAGCCTCACTTGAAGATCTTGATTTAGAGTAGGAGTTTCTTTCTTGGCTGGTACTCTCTTAGTACACCACAATATAAAACTCACTTCAGTGTTGATAGTGACAGTGGTGTTCCTAGTTCATGCCAGGATTGATCCTTGGTGAATATTGCATTGTCGTTGTTTAGAATGGTTCCAAGAGACCTTCACAACTTGTGTTAATCTATAGTTCTCCTTAGATCTTCACTGAGTTTGTTGTTCCCCAGTCCTATGGTTTGGTCAATCCAATTAATGCTGTCAAATAAACTCTTTTTATGCCACACAAGTTCTAACATGCTAACATGAAGTTAATAGACCTTGGTCTTTAAAACATGATAGAAGTGTCTGAATCACTTTTGACCCTGTGAGAAGTAGAGAAAATCCCAAATAAATCAAACTTGTTAACCCACCTCTTGTTTTTTAAAATCACAAAAAATGTGTGCTGTACAATCATTTCACCTTTGAAAAAAAATGAAAAGAAATAACTAAAAGCCCTGAATTACCATGATATCCATGTCCAAGATGAGTGTATGCAAACCTTTGACCAAAAGGATATATTATTTTCATCCTGCAGGATTTCAGAGCCTCCTCAGAAGTATCACTGATCAGAATTGTCATGATTCACAGTTGTCACATAAATTTAAATAGTTTAAATTTATCTAAGGTAAATTCATTCTAAGTGAAGCATTCTGGCATTGTTTATTGAGCGCACAGAATGTTTATGGTAATATTAAATGCACCTGAAAAGCTAAAAAGCAAATTTCTAAGGTTCATATCCACACATTGGAGCCATTGCGTTCACCAATAATAGACAACTTTTCTTTTTTCTTTTTTTTTTACAAATGGTTGACCTACCAAATGAAAAAACCTTGTGCTTTTTACTGTATTTGGTGCTAGGTTGGTCATGCATTTATAGCATACAATTTTAACTTTAATACATTTTGTGCTCGTATATTATATTTATATTATACATAATGTTATAAAGAATTTCTTAGGATAATATATTTTGTTGAATGTCATTATTTCATCACTTTTTTTCTTATTTTGTTAACTGCATACTTAGTGAAGACTTGCTTCTCATCCCTGCAGCCAAACCTTCGATTGAGTGCTTTCATAAGGGGAACCTGATGCAACACTTAGTTCCTCTCCTACTGAGTATGATGAAACATGGGGATTTCTTTAGGCTTACGAATGGGAGAAGAAAGATAGATGTGTTTTCTCTAATACATGCTAATAGGTGTCCAGAAATTAACATTAGTTCACTTCACCTCCATATAACATGAACAACGTGATGCTGATTAGAACAAGATGAGAAGTTACAAAATGACAGGAAAACTTTTGTCAAATCTGTTTAGCTGTGAATAACCAGCACTTGTCTATAATTCGCCCATGCACACACAGTATAAATACACAAATGCACACTTCCCCTGCTGTGAGGAAGTGCCTGTAACTGGAGCTCAGTGTCAGAGCTTTAAAGTGTAGCCACACACACACACAATGTAATCACATCACAAGCATGGAGTGCTTTGCTGACAACTCAGTAAAATTCCAGGAATTTTGAGCTCTGGAATGATACTTGAAATTTTAACAATTTCTTCTTAACTTCTTGCCTCAGGTCATCGTCAGAAGATGGACGAAGTCAAACCAGGCTCCCTGGCTTTCTCTGAGAGGCTAACAGAACTGGAACAGTTGAGAAGGAGCTCCATGAGGGTGACACCTCCTCATCATCATCATCATCAGTCTTCAGCCAACATTCGCCAACCTCCAGCTCTCAACTCTGCCACTTTCTCCAGCCCCACACACACTCAGATAACTCCTGGTAAGAGATGGTTATGTCCTTTAAATCAGTCAGTCATGTTCGTACCTCTCCACAACTGTACAATTGCTACATACATCACCGTTTTCATTAACTGATGCCCCTTTAATGTGGATCCATGTCCACCACAAGCATCCAGCTTTGTTCATGTAGTTGTAAAGAATATTGTAGCTGTTTTTCAACCAGATCCAGGCTCATTGTACTACGTCAGTGTTAAACAGCAAGTTCAAAGTTGAGATGAAGTAGTTATCACTATGGGCAGCTGGGCAGAATGCAACAAAATAGCCATCAATGATTGTGAAGTGGTTCTGGGTTTATTACTTAAGGAAAGACACACATGAACTTCTAAACTCTCAAAGAGAAAACAAGATTGGACTTTCAGTCATTAAGTTAAACAAAGGTTTAACCTCAGAAGAACAAATCAAACTCACCACAGCTGCCACCACATGTGGGAGGGAAAAGACTGAGGGAAAATGGGGGTATATATGTTAAATAACTAACGTTTTTGGGAATGGTAGATAGTGGGATCAGACATGCTATAGGTCTGATATAAATCGTATCTTTCACTGCAACTACTGTTCTTATGTGGCTATCGGTGCTTTGTAGGAGGCGTTTTACTTTCTCTACCTGGCCAAAGGGCTCGGGGTAGAGGGGGAATCTGCTATCATTAGGATGGTTTAGTTTGGATCTGGATTATCCTTCTGGCATATGTGTCTTGTTTTTAATGATGGTAGGTAGTCTTTAATGTTTTAAGTGTTTCCTGAAAATATTTGCCAATATAGCACATATCGCCAGGGTTGTCAACTAAGGAGAACACAATCAGGGTAGGATAATAAAGGAAGTGATGAATCATGTTGTCCCATGATGAGGAGGTTGGGAGGTATCTGTCTTATCTATTGAAATATCTGCAATGTCAGAAGATACCAAAGTGGTTTGGAGTTAAGAATTGCTTTAGTCTCGTCAGGATTGTCCTTAGG
>VUQR01006332.1:0-16798 GCA_015108515.1 Hemichromis elongatus | reverse complement strand
CAGGATTGTCCTTAGGATTTCTTCTGTGACCATTTGGGCACCGTCAGGGCTTTGATGCATTTAACAAGGATGAGTCCAGAGGATTTGCATGTCTCAGGTTACGTCTTCAGCAAAGTTCTCCATTTGTGCATGACAAAGGCTCTTTTGCTCTACTTTCAGATAATTAATAATAATAATAATAATTGTCAGGAAGATTTTCAACACTTGGATTGGCAAGTGGGTCATGACATCCCGGTCTTCACAATGTATATACTGGTTGGAAAAAGGGTTTGCCCCCTTCCTGATTTCCTTTTTTTATATATGTTTGTCACACTTAAATGTTTCAGATCATTAAACAAATTTAAATAATAGACAAAAAATCAAAGGAAACACAAAATGCACTTTCTAAATGAAGGCGTTTACCATTAAGGGGAAAAGACAAACTCTAATCTCTTAATCATTTGAGAATACGATAAAACCTAAATAACAGGAATATTTTTTTTGATTCCCTGCTGAATTTCTAGGTTTTCTCACAAAGAAATGACCAATATCTAGTTTTTATGGTAGTTTCAGATAGAATATCACCCCAAAATTAGCCCATCGTGGTCAAGAAAGAGTGTAAATGTTAAACTGTTGATTTACAGGTTGATCTACGTCCCCACCCTCACCTACTGTATGGTCACAAGCTTTGGGTAGCAATAAAAAGAATGAGATTGGGAACATAAGCAGCAGAAATTATCTTCCTCTGAAGAATGGCTTTGCTTTCCATTAGTGATAGGACTTGTGGGGGGATTGCATGCCATTTGTCATTCTAACATGTAACAGTCTTATTTCACCTAGCATGACACACCTCTCAGTGTTCAACAGTCCTTTGTTTTTTTACAAGAGTCTTTTTGGCTACACACTGCCAGCAAAACACAAAACTCCCTTCTCAGCTCAGTGGTTGTTCAGTCTCAGCTTCAGCGCTCCCCTCTACAGGAAGTCATACTATCCAGGGAGGGCATGAAGAAAAGGAGACTTGCACAAAATATTAAAGGGTTGATAGGGAAGTGGGGACAGCTGGGAACACAGCAGGGACAAATCAGGAGTAACAAGACAGAGGAAGCAAAGCTGAATATACCACACACAGGACAAGTAACTATCCAAATAAAACAGGAAGTAACACTGACACCAAGACTAAGAAACACAAGCATGAGACAGAAGACAAAACATGGAGACAAGACTGAGGGAAGAGAATGGGAACACAAGAAACTATAACTGCTAACCAACTAAAGGCACAGATGACAGGAATAATCCAAAACTTATAACCAGAAAGCCAGAACATAAACAATACAGAACAGAAATAATTGTAAAATGCAAAACAAGAGAACCACCAAAGATTCCAAAGCTCAAAATTCTCAGTCAAAACCCAGGAAAGGAGGAAAGAAAGGAAAAGAACAGCTTGTCTGTTTAACTACGCTTCTAGTACTAACAGGCATTTATGCGTTATATATCTTCTTGTGATTTAGTTAGTGAAATCTGTTATCCTCTCTGTGGATACTCTATGTTGTACCAAAAGAAAGCATTTGTTTCTCCTCGTCTTCAGTGGTAGTGACACAGAATGTCAGTTTCTACTTATGTGTGCATTTACATGTGTGTGTGTGTGTGTGGGTGTGTGTGTGTGTGAGAGAGAGAGAGAGAGGATACAACTGGCATCTTAAGGAGGAAATGAGAGTCAGCTGGCAGGAAGTGCTACTGTGAGAAAACAAATATTTAAAAGGACATGTATGTAACTGTCACAAACTAAAAAGAAAATGCTTCACCACTTGCATACTATAGCTTTTGTATATTTATTACTTTCATAGCTTAAATATCCATTCCAGCTGAAATAGTTAAATATTAAAAGATAACACTCTATTCAAAAGTGGGATAGCAAAATTCCAGATAACTAAGCAGCCAAACAGCATCACAACATTGCTCAAATGAACCTGTTTTAAGGAACCTTAAGTTCAAATACACATAAAAAATAAACTTTTTGGATTTCTTAGGCTTCTTATGTTAGAACATTCCTACTACATTTAAAATTACTGTAATTAAGCATGGAGGTAACGTGAGGTAGAGCAGGTCATCTACTGATCAGAAGGTTAGTGGTTCAATCCCTGGCTCCTCTGGTCTGCATGCCAAGTATCTTGAGCAAGATACTAGCCTCAAATTGCTCTCCGATGCATCCATCGGAGTATGAATGTGTATGAATGGTAGTTAGGAAGCACTAAGAAACTTAGTAGATGGTGCTTGTCTGATTGGGTGAATGTGGCATGTTGTATAGAGTGCTTTGAGTACTCCGGGAGAGTAGAAAAGCACTATATAAGAATCAGTCCATTTACCATTTAATTTCTTTTACATATATAATTTCTCCATACTGTGAAAAAATAAATCTGCATATAGTACTATCTCTGAAACATCTTCCTGTTCCTGTTAAATGCACAGTGGTATTTTGTGTAGCCCATTTAATAAAAAACCTTCAGATATTGAGTGATTCAATAGTTTCATATTCACATGCCTCATCCAAAGCACACTCCATTGACTCAACTGCTAATTATATTTCTACTATTCAATAATTTTGTCATTGGTATTCGCTAGCTTAGCTTGTAGCCAGGTCACTAGCAGCATGGCTTCTTTACTTGTCCCTCCCACATCTTCCTGCTCAGCATGTAAGAAACATAGCTACTCTTCTGCGTCTTTAACTAATATTTGTGAGAAATGTAGCCCATTTGTAGCTCTGGAGGCCAGGCTTAGTAAATTGGAAACACTTCTCTGCAACCTGGAAAATCCTATAATTAATAAGCCAGGCCCCTGTAGTCAATCCAGGCAAAGGTAGCATAGTCACCATTAGTTCTCAAACAGCAGATTATCCCAAGCAATCAGGAAACAGGCCAGCTGGGTGACAGTGAGGAGGAAGCATAGCTCTAAACAGAATACCCCCATACAGCATCAACTTGTTCACATTTCAAATAGTTTTGCATGCTCAATCATCCAGGTAAGTAAATCAGAAAAGGTTCATTCTGTTCATCTGGACATAGCATTTTGAGTGAGAGAAATGTTTCATCACTCATCCAATTGACTTCTTCATTTACACATCCGGGAAACCAAACAACCACCATTGATCAGTGGTTGTTGATCAGCGGTCTTTGATCAATGATCAGTGGTCTTCCTTACAGACGGACTTATAAAAGGATCAGTGCCTATATTGTTACAAAACCAGATAGTACCATTAAAAACAAAGGACGCTGATAGTGAAATGGTTTTTCTTCAGGCATTTCAAAGTTCTTGTTCCTGTTACTGCCAGTCTTTTGAACCAAACAGCTGCCGCTATCATCTCAAGACTTTTCATTTTGTTGAGACTTGACAAAGTGAATACCTGTGTTAGGGTCAAAGGATCACTGTTTAGTAAGATAATCAGATGAAAAATCTTTGGGAAAGTGTAAAGGTAAAGGCTAGAACAAACTGGCCATTTAATAAACTACCATCAATAAGACTACCATCAATGCCAGTCTGAAAATGAATGCCAGAGACTAGGAGAAAATCCAGAGAACAAGCCTCTGTACTTAAGCTCTGAGCCACTGGATACAGAATGGCACTTTGCTAGTAGTGGGTTGGACTCCTTTTTGCCTTTAAAAGTTTTGTTGAGCCTGTGCGAATTGTAGCTTCAGTGTTCTGTACTAACAAAACAAAAAGCTAACAAAGTAAAAGTGACTAAAGCTAAAGCTAACCAGAACTTGGAGCCGCCCACCAGCCAGTATCCTTGGTAAAAGCCTTGGCATGAGCAAAGCATGTAAATGTCAAAACAGTAATTAAGAAAAATTTGGAGTGTGTGTGTATGAAAAAGAGAAAGGGGTCAAAATCCTGTTATTGGGTGATATATGTTATACATTATGGAAAATTATGAAAGTAACTGCCATTTGTTTTATTATACAAATCTCTTCCACATGTTTTGGTTTGGTAAGGTTAAATATGTAAGGTAATGGTAGTCATAAAGCATATATCTTTTATCAGTTAATTATTCATACAGATTTTCAGTTGTGTAAGTGAGAAAATATCGTGTAACTTACTGCAGCTTGGGGGACATTTTGAAGTTTAACAATTTCTTTTATTATGAACATTATATTTTGCATTTAAGAAGAGTTGACTTTTGTTTGTATGCACCATCAGTTCATAATTCTTTAAAAAATAAATAAATCCGGAGCCACAAGACATTTATATAGAAAAGAGTTCCGTATTGGTTCATGCAAGTTAATGCATAGTTCTTACACGATCATTTCTTGAAGTGTGCTGTAATTTTATTTATTCATTTCATGTCTGTAATCATGCTTAAAGAGTTACTGACACATGATTCACAGCTCTTCCCTTAATTTAATCTCACTATTTCAGGACAGTTATTTTTAGTGAGCTGAATTTTTAGAATCAGTCATATCACACAGTTTTTTTTAAACATAGAACAGTTAGTTATTAGGATAAACATAACTTCAACTTCTCAAATGAATAGTTAACAAATTAAAATAAATACAATTTAAAAGTGTGAATTAAAATACTTGTTTATCACTTTATGATAAAAATATACTTTCTTTAAATTCTAAAGTTTTATATCTCAGGACATGTCAAAAAATAATGTGGTCTGTAGTAGGTCTTACAATTACGTCAATACAAACTAAGAAAAACTATAAAATGTGACATATTACTCTGTGTTATTATTTATTTACTAAATGATTCAATCAGTCCTTTTATTTTTCACTTGTAATGTTACATGTATATCTTACCTTCAGTGAAATAGGACCCCCTCTGACTACACATACATAAGGCAATGCCAAGGTAGAAAGACATCAGGGTTAAAGGTTAATCAGTTTCAGGTTTGTTTTAATTTGTTTATTTTAATTAGAAAAGACTAAAGAGGTATGGTTTGTTTAGTAGAATTGCCATGAGAAAGCCTCATATCGCTAAAATATTTAGCTTTGCAAAATTGCATCTAAAGAAAGCTGCAAGACTTCTGAAACAATGTCATTTGGACATACAAGCTTTAACATGTTTGACCAAATTGCCTTGTTTGCAAACCAACAAGGCTCTTTGGCACTAGAGCTCACCTCTCTCTGGCCTTAAGTACTTCTAATTGCTGATGGGAGTCAGCTGTACAAAAAGATGGCACCTGAGGCAGGAGATACAGCAGGACACGCCCACACAAGGGCAACTACAGGAGGAGGCCCTGCTGCTAGGGCCATAACATAAAGCTGGAGTGTCAATAGCACAGGAAAGTGAAAAAAAAACTTTTCTTGAATCACCAAAGGTTGAATCTGTTTAACTGCACGTAGCGTTTTCGGTAATAGAAACATTTCGTAACTCATCCAAGTGACTTCTTCATACTCAGCTGACTGCAGGTTTTCCCAACCTTATAAATAGTACATCTGCACAATGACTGAAACTAGCACAATGAAGGGACAAACTTCTCTTGAAACATTTTTGTACTCCAAAGGTATCACTGATTATATATTACTTTTGTTTTCTCTTGCAGCCCCATTCTCTTAGTTACCCTCTGTCTGCTGTCTCTCTTTCAGATTCCAGACAAATGCAATCATCACCATCTTGGTCTTATGATCAATCATATCCTTATCTTGGCCAGATAACTACACCCACTGTTCCCACAGCTAATTCTCTATCACCTGGTCGCTCTTCTCTCAGTGACCTGTCCTCTCGACTAACAGGTAACAAACCTATGCCTGGTCACACACACACAGAGAATACAGTGAATAAGTTGTAACAGCTGTCCTTTGTCTTCTTTCAGGCTCTGAGCTCACTGCCTTTGGTGACCCAAGGATGACCTTAGAACGGCCTTTCAGTTCCCTGCCCTCCTTGCCTGACTCACGTTTTTCTGATCCCCGGGTGCACTATCCTCCCACTGCAGCTGCCTTTACCTACACCCCATCCCACAATCCAGTCTCCAATGGTGCACTCGGTATCACAATGGCAACAGCCATGGCCACCACCCCTGCAGGGAGGTACCACACCTACCTGCCTCCACCCTATCCCGCAAATGCTCCCCAAGCCCAGAGCGGGCCCTTCCAGTCCACCTCCTCACCATATCTCTATTACTCCACTGCCGCTGGCTCCTACCAGTTCTCCATGATGACTAGCGGAGCAGGCAGCAGTGATTCACGCTCACCACCAAGGATCTTGCCACCATGCACCAATGCCTCCACGGGCTCTTCCCTCCTGCACCCCTCTTTACCCAGTCAGAACGAAGGGGTGGGTGCGGAGGTGGAGTCCAGTCACAGTAGCTCACCAACAAACATGGCTCCTGCTGAAGCTGTCTGGAGACCTTACTAAATGAGCAATGGAAGGAGCGAAGGGTGCACCCACCCACTTTGTCATGTGATGCACACACGGGCAAGGGTGGAACAATTAAAATGAAACCGTAACATCCGGTGGGTCTGCCTACTAATTAGCAAGCAATATTGATTTCCAAGTTAAACTGCATGTTAAGACCGGTTTATGTTAGGACAGGGATGTTATTCATTGTGGGTACTGAACTAAGAGCCAGATGAGTACAGCCAGTATGAAATTACCTACTAACAAAAAAATGTCACTTCAGGGTCTATCAAGATAGAACTGCTCTCTGTAGATGAGAAATAACAAACTGAAGACACTGTGCTTGAGCAGGACTGGACTGATCTAAAGTCAAGCATCCTTTGTTCAATACCAGGACTTATTCCTCATAATTGTGGTTGATGATGTGAATACATTATTTGCTCATGCCAAATGTTGTGATGAACTGTTTGTGTTTACTGTAGCAAATTGTGTCGTTTTGATACATTAGCATTCTTTTCCCCTTTTTTCTTTGTCAACTAAAGTTAAAGAAATATAATTTTAGACATGAAACAATTCAAAGTTTTCCATTAGCGTTCTCTTAGTTTTTTTTAATTCCATTATTTCCAAAGGTTACTGTAGTCTATTAGCAGTGTTCCTCCAAGATGGTCTGCTATGTTCTCCAAGTCGACCGCCATTTAATTTTGAACCCCATCTACCAACAAACCATCGTACCATAGAGGTTGTAAAAACATTGAATTTGTTCTTAAAACAGCTTTTTAGGTAGTAGTTCATGTTTGTTCCTGCCTGTGTGGATATGCGTGTATGGGTGAGAGTCCATGTGTTTGTCTGTCTGTGTGTCATACTTTTCAGTAATCCACTACTGATTTGTACCATATATGGCAATGACTGTATATGACACGATAAGATTGTTTTCATCACCCCCTCCTCTTTCTTACTGTCTCTCTAAAATAGACACACAGACTTAGAGAGAAACTGAAAGACACACAGACACACTTACGTCACAGTTTGCTATAGCACTCTTGTGTATATTTGATTTAGATTGATGTAAATATAAAGAAAATACAACTGTTTACTGGTCCTTTAATATGTTTTCATTGTTATTTTTCTCTTCCTAAATAATTCTGTATTGCATTTATGCCAATCTGTCCCAAGACAAAACACACACACAATGCACACTTGATCTTTTGCTATTGCTGAACCTGAACCGGAAGTGTGACACCAACACACTTAAAAGTCAAGTGACATAACACCTGTAGCTTTGAATTTAATACCTAATGCTAATTCAATTTTGTAGGTGACTTGAGCTACTAATATAGAAAAGACACCGAGGTATCATTGGAGACAGCTGGATATATTTTTTAACAAAATGAAACTCAAAGAGTCTTTACTCGCCAAAATAGAAAAGTTCAAAGTTCTTAGATTTATTTGTCAAACTCTTTACCAAATATTGTTCCCAAATGTAAGAACAAGAGTGGAGACTCTCTACAGTGTGTAGCATTATGTTTCCATCTTATGACAACAGGTCTTAGTGCTTTCTTTTGAGTTTTGATATATGACACAGCATACACTATATTGTCAAAAGTATTTGCTTATTGGACTTCACACACATATGAACTTAAGTGACATCCCATTCTTAATTGATTAGGCTTTCCACAAGGTTTAGGAGTGTGCTTATAGGAATATTTGACCATTCTTCCAGGAGTGCATTTGTGATGTGAGGCACTGCTGAGGGACAAGAACGCCTTGAGCGCATTAGTGTTTTAGAGACTCTAACTAACCCTCCATCTCAAATTCTGACTTCTGACGTAAGAGGAAACAAACTAACATACACGCTTACAGAGGATTTGACTTTTTCACTGGATAGTAACAACAAACACAGGACAAACAAACATTTATATATATATATCACAATTTTCAGAAATCCCTTAAATGTGTCCCCATATTCTTTAACGGTGTACATCAAATGACAACCATCAGAAGCACTGTGCTGGTTTCTGCATTAATGTCTTGTTACTGAACAAAAAAAAGCATCACACTTAGACACACATTTGTCTAATTTTTAATACAACATAATCAATAACAAACTGAACAAATACAATAAACCCTTAGTGTTAGTCAAAATTTACATTAGAAGTTGGCTTTTTTTAAGTAACCTGTTAACATCTGTTAGTTGTTCTTAAAGCCTGTTGAGTTCAGGGATTTATTAAACAAGTGTTAGTATGAACTTGGTTTAGTTTCCTTTCGGTATAATAAACATGGATGAATCAAAATGAACTGTGGAAAACACAGGTTGATGTACTGATATCTCTAAGGGAAAGTGTAGTAGTCCAATGCTTAACAGTTAGGAATCAGTGGTGAACTAACAGTCCGGTTTTACAGCCAACAGTGGGACAAACTAAGTGAGAAGACACTGCTGGAGTGGCATCTTATTTTCATGTACTGAACATTTAAAATATGTTCTATTTAAAGTCTCTTTACATATAAAATATGCTATGAAAGAGGATCCTCTGCACCCCATGGAAATCTGATATTTTCATTTTCTTTTAAGCTTTAAAAATATTGTTAAACAGATTTTTATTTATATTGTTATATTGAGTATTTGATCTCATTTTTGGAGACAAGAATTCTGCACAAAATCCTCGGTATGGAAGTTATTCACAATCAACTATTAAAAACTAAAATATTGTTTTTAAACCAATTTTCCAAAAATAATTAAATTCAATTCCATTCAATTTTATTTATATAGCACCAGATCACAACAACAGTTGCCTCAAGACGCTTTATATTGTACAATAGTACATACAGAGAAAAAAAAAACAACAGCCATATGACCCCCTATGAGCAAGCACTTTGGCGACAGTGGGAAGGAAAAACTCCCTTTTAACAGGAAGAAACCTCCGGCAGTACGAGGCTAAGGGAGGGGCGGGGCCATCTGCTGCGACCGGTTTGGGGTGAGAGAAGAGAGAAAATAATGACTTGTTTCTATAAGTGAAGGACCAACACAAGACAACCTGTTTATGAAAGTGGGCGGTGTTATCTACAGTTTACCAACACTAAAAGGGCACGTTCATAAAACATTAAGAACGCCTACTTTCTAAAATAGAAAGTTTAGGATAACATTTCATGAGTCTTTGAGAAACCTTATGATCCAATAATTTGGATAATCTGGTTAAATGAAGAGGAAAAACATGTTTTCTTAATGTTATGCTGATTATTTCTTTGCTTAACAGCACTTTGCCATAAAGAGGTAAGTTTTAGAGCAGCTAAGAGTTACATTTCATTTGAACGTATCAAATTACGAGGTCTTTGTTATCATCCATCAATCTTTTGTCATCACTATGTTTTTAAGTGGGTGTTTGGATATTTCTGTATCAGTCTTTTAAAGCAAGAACTTCAAAAATATTTAAATGAGGTTTAAGCCTGAAAATGTTTTAGTAACAGATTGGATTTGGGAGATTTTTTTTTTGTAGAGCGGGAAGTGTCATCATGTTTTATGAAGCACGTTGAGTGGAGAGAGTAGAAAAGCACTATCCATATCAGTCCTTTACCGTCAACCATTCATAGAAGCACTTTTTTCTTATACTTGAGTGCTTTCTAACATTCACACACATTCATACTCAAATGGATGCATCAGACAGCAGCAAATCCAGGGGCAATTCTTCAATAAAAACTTCATTAAAGAGAGCAAGTAATGATTCAAAACAGAAATATCATCATTTTTTCTATATTTGATATATTTTTATGTGCTTATTTTTTGCTATATGCAGTGGCTAACTCTTTCTACTTTAAAATCTTTGAAATTCACAGTATTTTCCACATTAATTACTTGTTGATGCCAAATTCCACAACTTTTCTATAAGATGATTTATCTGATATGAGCTGTTCACTCTGCAGAAGTAAGTGAGCTACTAAATGTTCGAGCCTAATGCCTTAAATTGTTCTACTTGCTGATATTTATTCTCAGTGTCACAATTTACTGGTCTGTCAAAGTAGCAGCAAAAACTTTTTTGCCTCATTTATATTTGATTCAGACTTTGCTGAAATCAACCAAAACGTAATTATAGACAGAGGAGTGAAATCTCTGTATGCAAGCTGTTTCCACAGCAGGCCACAGCATTGCTCTGACCTCTCTTGCTTCATTAAGTCTTTACAAAAACGAAGCTTCTTCTCTTTCGGGTAGGCACTGTTGTTTGCTCTCTTTCAGATGTTAGTCACAGCGCGGAGGACGATGATTGCACATGGGTTCGTATTTGTGTTCTCTTGTCTGCCCAACGTGTGTCACATCAATTCCCTTTATTGCCTTCTCTTCGAGCTCGGTAGCAGTTTTCTGACAGAATCAGGATACTTTCTGTCTCACGTTCTCTTGTTCATTCTCACCGTACAGATGCGGATGCCATCATTTTTCGTACCACTCGGATTTAGATAATCTGTCAGTTCACTAATATCAATTTGCTGTTTTTCTATTTTTTTTTCAAGAGCTTGTTTTTCACTTTTGTTAATGCCATTAATCACGTTTAAGCTCTTCTGTCACATTGGGGCCACATTTTCTAGCTTGTTTGCTCTTTGATTTACCTCGATTGTGAGAACACTGATATTAGTCTGTAGCGTGTGAAGGGAAAGGATATTGGTGTTCCTCTTTTTGACCCCTGGCCTATTTTGAAATTCTAACCAGGAAGGGGGAAATTAGTTAAACTGGATCACAACAGTAAAATATAAGAAAAGAAGATGTATTTAGTTTTACAGTATATGCCATGGGGTAGATTAACTAAGTGAGGCAAATTATTGTGATATCACAACAGCGGGAAAAATCTATAAACAGTGCGGAGAAATTTATAAACAAAGGCGCAGTAAGAGCACATCAGTGATAGCAGCACAAATTAAGGGCTCAAAAATCCAGTGTAAGCCCATGACTGGGCCTGGATCTGGGGCCTGCTGAACCTTGGCCCCTTTGGGACATGGCCATAGAGGGAGTGGTTCACTCTTCCTACAGTTTTTAGCTGGACGCTGCTGCTCCCTGGGAGGTAAATAAACAGATAAAAGATACACTTGAACAAGAGGAGCCTATAGCGAGCTGATCTTGAAAATCTGCAGCTGAGCACTTGCTGGCTTTTCCCAGCAGAAGAACGTCCAAAGTGTAACAGCACATTATTTATATATTAACCTTTATAGGCTACAGTTTAGTGACTATAAATTTGTCTCAAAACTCCTATGAGTCCCAGTATACCCTCCGCTACTCGTCACAGTCATGATATATTTACAGTATGTCCGTCGGTAAGGCAGAGGAAGCCGCAGCAAAATTTTCCTGGATGATAGGCGTCGCCACTGAGACAATATCGCCACACTAGCTCGAATATAGGAGAAGAAGTCAAAACCGGAAGTTTAGGCTTTGTCTAGTGTTTTTCTGCGAATTTTTTTCTCAAGTTTTCAGACTGTTCCTACATCTCCTTCTGTATATGTCTCTGGTTATTATTAAATCATTAGTGTGGAAACCACATAAACCATTAAAATGCAGCAAAAACCGACACATCGGCATCGGACAGTCATTGGTTACAACGTAATGGCGTCACATCCGGACGTACCATAATGTCCAAAGTTCCCGATGAATAAGGGCTCCAACAGATACAACAATTGCACTTAACACTACAGGTTATTATGGACATGTTGTTGTGTTTTTATTTTTAGTTGCGTCAAAAAGAAAAACGATGTCAGTTTAACCCCGACCCCTTCACAGCCAATAACACGCAGGGATTCTTTACGTCAGCACGCTACGCGCCAAATTTGTACAGCGCAGAAAGCGCAAGACAAAAACAACCACGGGTCCAGCGCTTTCTGAAGGAAACGGCGCTAAAAGTCGATTCTTTGGGGAAAACTGCATCTCCACAGGATGTCGGAACACTTTGGATACTCACCCAGCTTCAAGCGGCCTGCGGATATTTTGCGAATGAGGCGCAAAAGAGCCCGAAGCGACGCCGGTGTCGGGTCCACTGACAGCCCCGAACAAAGCAGCTCATCTCCGATGTGCGTACGGACTTTTTTCCCCGAACCGGCCCTCGGCGCACAGAACCATTCCGGAGCTGGAATAAAACGCAGGAACCCGTTCGCAAAAATAGAAAATACTTACAGTCCTAAAAAGAAACTCATAACATTTAACGACGCCAACTATAACACCGAAAGCGCGGACGGCTCCGGGACTACTGATGAGGAATCATCGAAGAGAGAATGCACGCTAGATCTGGCTCTCAGTTTCGGGCTGGGTGAGGCACAAACACAGGAATACAGACAAGCTTCCGCCCAGGTTAGTCTCACGCAGCTCGGTCCTTTGCACTGCCCGTGTCCTCTGTGTTTACCCAGGCAGAAAGCTCCTGTTTTTATGTGATACAGGTGTAAACATGAGGGGACCTCCTCTCAAAGTCCTTACTTTTCTTGTCTGTCTCCTGCTTTAGAAATCCGAATCTCTGTGTGAGAATGATGTGTTGTTTGAAGAACAACAGGAGGACATTAAAAGCCCACTGCTGAAGGTTGGACTTGTTTCTGTATTTTTATTAATGCTTGTAAACATGCACGGCAGACCCGACGACCCTTTTAAGCTTTCACACATCTTTTATTATCACCACAACACAGAGCTGCGGCTCTCCCGCCGCCAGCTCAACAACACACCAACAACCCACAGACGGAGGACCCAGTGCAAATAATAAAGGCGGCGGGCATGATTGCGGATGGCGTGCAGGTGCGTCCGCACGCCACCGCAGGCCACGCCCGCTACAATGCTGAATGACGTATCTATGAGAATTGCCACTTTTTCCCAGGTTTTCCTTACCCATTGTATAAAGGTGTATTCAAAGGATTCCCCTCTGTCCTTCTAGAGCCCCCAAGCCACTGCTCCCACTGCCGTAGCAGCTCCTGTGTGCACCCAGTATCCAGCAGACTGGAGCCTGAAGACTCGTCTCCTCCTGACCTCTCCGGTCTCCCTTTCATGGGCAGAGCAGCTCAAGGCCCAGGAAGAAGCTCAGGGGCTCAGCCAGCACTGCAGGGCACAGTTCAGTCCCCTGCCACACAGTCCACAGGTAGACTCATTGCATCCATGTGAAAGATGGACAGCCATGTAGGCATACTTGGTCACTACACACACACAATAGTCACTGTGCATTCATATGCTACTATGGAAACACTAGTTTTTTCAGCACTTGTTCAGCCCTCAAAACTTCACAAAATCGCAGGTCCCTACTGTCATTATTAGGGATTATATCGATTATATATAATTTTAGGTTTGTCATATATGAGCGTCTTTAGCCAGTAGGCATTAATGATGTCAGAGCCTGGTGCTGTGCAACTCTTTATACCGGAGACTCTTTCGTGGATGTCTGCCACTGTGATGGTTACTAGTTACCATTCATGCATTAAATTAAAGTTGATCACGTTGATTAGGCATCATGAGGCAGAGGGTGGGGGTGGTTATTTAATATTTTTGCTGGGAATTGGCAACCCTACAAGTTAGGTTGTTTAATATTTCAGCTAAATGCTTTTTAAAATACCAGAATAGGGAGGATGGTGTAGGTTTAAGTTTATTAGATTGATCAGTATTGCTGAACTATAAAATATTTTGGGTGCGGTGTATTTTTTGCATACAGGTAATACAGAATAACTCTAGTGTTTTGTTTTTTTTTAAGCTTGAGTATGAACTTGTACAAAATGCATATATATGCATATATATATCAGATTCATATCGGTATTGGCAGATATCCAAATTTATGATATCGGTATCGGACATAAAAAAGTGCCATCTCTAATGGATACCCAACATTTTGGAGCTCTTAGTTCGTCTTCGGGTCTCCAGTAGCTATTTCCTCAGCCATACCTGTCTCTGCGTCTGCTATAGGATCCCAGGTCCTGCTTGGAGCTACGTTGTGCCTTCCAGCAAAGTCTGGTCTACTGGCAGCATCCCTCCATGCCCTGGCTGTCTCTGTTCCCTAGGATCAACGCTGAAAGGAGCTTCTTTGGCAAGAGCACCCCCTGGGCTCATGATGCAACGCTACAGCAGAGTCTCATGACAGAATGGTAAGGCTGACATACAGTTAAGTCTAAGGTTTTTTGTCTGTACCACACCACGGATTTTAAATGAATCAGTCAATCGAGATGCAATTTAATCACAGACTTTCGGCTTGAACTCAATGCATTTTAACAAAAATATTGCTTGTTTAGGAATTACAGATATGTTATGTATAACCCCCCGGGGGGCAAGAGTTGAGGCTCGGGTGTGAAATTTATGGTTTTCAGGGTTTTCATTGTTAACGCAGTTTCCCTGGGTCTTTTCCTGTGTTGTAGTTGTGTGTCTTATTTTGAAAGAAGTATTTATGCGTTACCATAGCGACCAGAGCGCATTAAGGTTCATCCTCCTTTATCCTGTTATTTTCCTCTCTCACCCCAACCGGTCGCAGCAGATGGCCGCCCCTCCCTGAGCCTGGTTCTGCCGGAGGTTTCTTCCTGTTAAAAGGGAGTTTTTCCTTCCCATCGTCGCCAAAGTGCTTGCTCATAGGGGGTCATATGATTGTTGGGTTTTCTCTGTATGTACTTTTGTACAATATAAAGCGCCTTGAGGCGACTGTTGTTGTGATCTGGCGCTATATAAATAAAATTGAATTGAATTGAATTGAATTAAGGGGCAGAGAGGAGGATGTTACTCTCGATGTTGTTGGCGCATTTCAGGAGGACGCCGCTAATAAAGTTGCACAGTGAACTCGTGTTTATTATCATATTTACAAAATACCCGTTTTGTCTCGGTCGTATCATTTTATTTTGTTGTAGTTTTCAGCAACACCTTAAAGGTCGGTCCATGAAAATATTGTCTCCTGAATCTTTCAGTACAATAGAAAATGATTTCAGCCTTCAGGAAGTTACCAGTTCACCTGCATATTTGAATGTACCTTTACTGTAACTGTGCAAAAAGATCAGGTGGATGGTGAAGGGGTTCATGGAGTTTACAGGAACAGGTGCTGCCTGGTGTTGAGGTTTTTGTTTGTTTGGGGTTTCATTTAATTAAAAAAGAAATGTTTGAAATACTCTGTGAATTGCTGCAGCCTGAAATTAGAGTATCTAACGCTGTCTGTATTGTGAAACAGCTGAACACTGGCTGGTCTACATTTTGGCTTCAGTATCTTGTACATGTATTGATTAGCGTTATCACCACAGTACTTCCTTTGTCCATTTTTTTCTTCAGGTCCGTCAGTCTGTCATCTCTCTACAGTCTGTTGAAGGCCAGACTGTGTCCGTACTTCTACATGTGTTCCTATCAGGTAGGTGTTAATGTGGATATCTTACCTGGGCTCAGCAGCACTGTCCTTCAGCTCGTTTGTTTCATTGTCAGTTCACAGTGCTGTTCCGGGCAGCAGGTCTTGGAGGATCCAGCAGCATCACTGCTTTCATTTCTCCCACAACCAGGGGGCTCAGAGAGGCAATGAAGGCTGAAGGTGAGAGCTGAACTGTAGTTTTTGTCTCAAAATGATGTTTAGAAATGTAGAGAAGTAGAAGGCAAGATTATTAATGCGACATGTAAAGAATGAAGTCTCCTAAGATGCAGAGACTAAAAATCTCTGACAATCAAGTTTTCTAAAAATCCTGTTAATGCGATAAGTGAAGAAGGAAGTCAACTAGTATTTTGAAATTCCTACTATAGGTGCATCTACTATGAGGTACCATTGGTGCCGGTCAGTTTATTTAAAAATGTTGGTTTGTTGTTTTTTTTTTTGGTTTGGTTTTTATCTCTGTGAAATGTAAAATTATGCACCCAGTTTTATTTGAAACATCTTTAAATTATAGATCCAGGCATTGTAGCAGGGTAGTGCATTATGTTACTCCTCTTTGCAAGTCTGTAAATCTTAAATTCTAAGGATGAGAGTGGAATATTGTCTAAGGAATATACTTAGTTTACCAAAACGTCTAACAGTCAAAGGACTGTAAAAATGTGTATTTTGGACATTTTCTTTCCACTTGTCTGAAATGTGACATGTAGTGTCAGTAAAATAGTCCAAACACTCTAAACAGACCACTACAGGTCCTTCTCAAAAAATTAGCATATTGTGATAAAGTTCATTATTTTCTGCAATGTACTGATAAACATTAGAGTTTCTATATATTTCAGACTCATTACACACAACTTAAGTAGTTCAAGCCTTAAATTGTTTTAATATTGATGATTTTGGCATACAGCTCATGAAAACCCAAAATTCCTGTCTCAAAAAATTAGCATATTACATCCGACCAATAAAAAAAAAGTGTTTTGAATACAAAAAAAGTCAACCTTCAAATAATTATGTTCAGTTATGCACTCAATACTTGGTCGGGAATCCTTTTGCAGAAATGACTGCTTCAATGCGGCGTGGCATGGAGGCAATCAGCCTGTGGCACTGCTGAGGTGTTATGGAGGCCCAGGATGCTTCGATAGCGGCCTTAAGCTCATCCAGAGTGTTGG
>VUQR01006331.1:2651-23101 GCA_015108515.1 Hemichromis elongatus | reverse complement strand
ATTGTAGAACTGAGTGTTTGAAAACAATTTATTTACATATGTGAATTTTTAATTTTAGCATTTTTTTTGGTCTTGGCATGAATTAAAATTGTAAATGCGGCATGAAATTTGGATTGTTTTGATCTGGGCAGGATTTGTTTTAAGAAATGCCTTGTTCAATTACCTAGAATGAGCACAAAACAACGTATGTTGATTTAATGATGATTATTGTAAAGCTGAAGACAAAGAAAAATTCTCCATATAGACTGTATTCCATGATCCCTATTCAAGTGGGTAATACCACAGGGACTTAAAAGACAACTGGAGGTCTTTCACAGTCAAAACTAACAACAGCAGAAATGCATATTGCTTGTGCTGCATAATCCTGACAAGCAAGCTTTTGATGATGACGAGACAATTGTTGTTGTACAACCTTGCAATGCTCTGAAATCTCCTAATGCCTCTATTTAAAATATTTGACTTGGCACATTTTCCTCTGTCTGACTTCCTTCGCTGCATTTGCATATCAGTTGGAAGGTGCAGGGAAAAGAGAAAAACTAAAGAGCTTTTTAGAAAGACTGACAGTGAAGGGATATCAGACGATCAATCACACTGACAGAGCTGAAATAAACAGAGTGGAATGAGGATGTGTCAGCCAGTTTGAGAGCACAGGTGTTTCTCTTTCTGATCCTTATCACTTCTGTCTAATCTGTCACTGCTTTGCTTTTCTTTGTGTCTCACCTTTCCTCCTCTATTTCATTTTCTCTTTGTCACGTTCTTATATGAGAGAAAAAGAAACATTAAAGAGCATTTTATGCTAAAACAGGTGGACCCGATGCAATTTCAGTTGGCTTTATTACTATGTGACAAGTAAATATGATCGCTTTTACACCTTTTATTAGTAGGGAGGTGTGGAAGAAAGGTCATTCTTAGAGGAGCTAAATACTGTCTTAGCAAGTCAGGACTAGATATCTTACTAGACATCACTAATTAGCTTAAGAAAAGAAGTCTTGGTATCTTATTATGGTATGTAATGTATATTCAAACCTACAGCGGTAAAAGTAATTTTTGTTACACCAATAAGTAAGTAACACACTTAACAGCTTACACTGATATAAGTAAAAAAAAAAAAAAGCAATTTATTAAAATTTAAGGTAGTTTACATTTATTTATGAGTTATTTTAGGCCAACACTGATTTAAAGTTTGTGTAATAGCCATCAGAGTCAAAAGTATTTTATTCAATTGATCAAATTCTCAATCTCAAATAAATAAATAAATACCTTCCAGTACACACACCTCTGCATTTCCATGCTTCAGTAGGTCTCCAACACAGGTCATTGCAAAGGCAGGACTGCTCACTCGGTGTATAGCACTGACCACAGGGAGCATGTGTGTGTGTGTGCATGTGTGCATCCAAGCTGATGGCTGGCAACATTCGAAGGCTGCATATACATTTCCATATTTGAGACTATGTGTGTGCATGTGTGTATGAGTGTTTTGTGCTGCACTACAGTGGGCTGGGCTGGCTGACTGCTGGGAGTCTCATAAAGCTCTCAGTTTGATGACCAACTGAGCAGTAAATTAATTAATCATCATTTTATGCCTCATCAAGCGCTTTGCCTGCTCCTCACCACGGGAGCCCGTCCCAATTAGCCAACAGTGAAGCCAATTGTTTTGTTTAGCTTAGGTGTAGGGGGAAGGAAGAGAGATCCACACAAAAAAAGAAAAAAGAGACGAGAGAGCAAACAGTAAGCACATCAAAGGAAGAAGGAGCAATGCTATTTTATGGTGTGGACTGGAAAGGTGACACAGTGATACAATATCAGACTGCATTTATGTATGTTGATTGAAGTCGATATCCATGTGTCAGCTTTATTGTATTTTCCACCTGTGTGTACCTGCATATGTGTGCGTACATATTTGTGTGCGTGGCACAGAGTGAACGAGGGTGTGCGTGTTGGAACAAGGGGGAGGGTAGAAGAGGATCTGACAAGCTAATAAATATGTCATCTGTCTGTGTCAGGAGATTGCAGGCCTGCAGACCTGTAAGTAACAGACACCCACTGGCAAAGACAGGTATACAGAGTTAGTGAGAGAGAGAGAGAGAGAGAGAGAGAGAGAGAGAGAGAGAGAGAGAGAATGTGCTTTTACAGCAACATCCTCTGTGACCTGCACCCTACAGCTACAGTAGTTTATTTGCCATGGCAGACACAGAAAAGCCAAAGCAGAGGGTTCTGCTGTGCTCTTGTACAAGTACAGGACAGTGTTTATTTTGATGCTTGATGTTGGTTTTGTTTTAGGTCATTTTTTTTATATAAAAACAAGTGCCTTTGAGTAACATTACAGTCATTATTATTATTATTATTATTACAAAAATAAAAATAAAAGTTAAAAATAAAAAAAAAATCACACACATATATGATCGCTGAAATATAACATAGGTCATAACAGTACAACTAAGTATGTTTCTGTTTCAGTGTTTTGTTTTTATTTTTATTGTTTGGCTGACTGGCTAGAACTAATTATTTAACATTTAGCTATATCCACAATCAGCATCCTGCTCTTTTCTATTCATTTTTTAACCAGGAAATATAAACATTTGAGCTCTGGACTCATAGAAACATAAACTCATATTACTTTGCAGTATAGCCATATAAATGATTTACTTAAATCTAAAGTGTGGGTATGTGGTATGGAGTTTAATTCTTAACTTCAGCTATTTGAATGTATTTCAACAGAACAACTTTTCTTGTCTGTCTTGCTCACCGAGCATTAGCATTAGCATTAGCAGATCTCTAGTCATCCAAACTCAATGACCTAATCCCTGAAAGAGTAAAACAACCCATTTTTAGCTTAAGAAGAGATTCTAAAATAATAGCTTCACAAATACATACCTGCATCGATATTCAATTATTATCTAGAGGGCAACTTTGATGGAATGCCATTAATCATGGAGCTTGCTCATTTCTTCAAACTGGAACACAAAAGTAAACCTGAAACAAACAAACAAAAATAAACAATGTAAGATTATATAAGCTTGGTTTTATTAGCAGTGTTTGATTAACTCAAATTTAAAATGCCACATGTTCATAAAGAGACATTTTTTTTAAATCCATGTTTACTTCTTATTGCAGTTAGTGGATGGATAATGAATCTCAAATGTAAACTGTTCCTTACTGAAGATGTAACAACAAGTTAGCTGCTCGTGAACCAATGTTCTGCTCTTAAACATACAAATATATCCATCTGGGATGCAGTGGAGCTGTTGTAGCAACTGTTGGTAATCAATCAGATTTTTCACAGAAAAAAGTACTACCAACCTTAAATTTGTGGTAGTTACTTGTATCTTTGTAATATAATTGGTGGCGGTAAGTGGTGGGGGAAAAAAAAAAAAACAAAAAAAAAACTTTTGTTCATAGTAAAATCTTTGGCGAATGAGGACAGACGTTTCTTAGTCTAAAGGCTCCAAAGTGCCAAATATAGGCTAATCAATTATAATTTCACAACAAAAATGTAGACCCCATCACGTAAAGTCTTGTCCTGATCCGTGGGAATACTTCCAGCAGCCAGAAGATGACACTAGATCATTTTAACAGGCCACTGTGCATGCTGGAACCACTGGTCCAAGGTGATGTAAGTGAAAGGGGTCTGTGTAAAAGAAGAAGAAAAAAACTGATTGTCACTACACATTTTTGTAATGGGTGACAGAAAGGCAGACAAGATGACATTGTGGCAGAGAAGCCAGAAGCAAGCCAACAGCCACGCCAGGGGCAGGGACGGAGGGACGGATAAGCAGATGTTGTTCATCACCCGTGGGTGGTGGGGGTAGACTGTTTGGGATTGTGTGTGTGTGCGTGTGTGTGTGTATGAGGAGTCACAAGGTGGAGGTGGTACATGAGTGTATATGGGTGAGCTTGTATGTAACTGTGCATTTGTCTGCATGTGATAATGTGTCTGTGTGCATCACTGAGTGCACACTGTGCCATACTTGTGTCTGTGTGTGAGTGTGTGTTCCAGGATCCACAAAGTGCTTGGGGGCAAGGCACCTACAAAAGGCATCTGGCAAGGAGAGCCAAAACAACAAAGGTAACCTTGCCTCTAGTGATGTACACTGTGTACAGCCACTGGAACGGCAGAGAGGGTGTGTTGTGTGCAGATGTGCGAGTTTTAGTGGCTATGAGTAGTGTGTGTAATTTAGGGCACCTGTGAAACTGAAACTTATAAAACAGCAAAACTTATAAAAGTGATAAAAAGAAAGTTACATAAAAAAGAGAGTTTCTGTGAGTACTGAAGATAAATATTTGATTGGATTCTGCAATAAACCTCTGACAACATCTTAATGTTAACTCATCAAATCTTACATTAGTACTTCTGTGAGATAAAGCCCCAGATATTGAAAATACAGAGAAAATTATGCATTTTGAAGCAGTCTGCAGCATGCTGCCTCCTTTCTGCAGAATCAGCTTGACAGGTCAAATGTGCGATGGACCTGACTAATGCACATCCTGATACAAAGATAGACTGTACATGACTGGTATAGTTTAATTGCTTTATTGTTTGTGTCAAGTAGATGTACATGAAGTGGATCATTGAGCTGAAATGAAGTGAGTGGATGGGTTGTGCTGTTTGGCCCATAGTGAGGTGTGGTGTGAGCAAGACGCATGACTGATTACTCCTGTAGTACAAGTGGATGGCAGCATAGGCTGACTCTATGGTCATGACTGTAGCGGAGCCACAGCCAGCCTGAGGTAAAGTCAGAGTAGATTAATCTTATTCTAACATTATCTGTACCATCTAAACTGTGCAACGCTGTGTGTGCGTTTCAAAGCGTTAGTGCGAAATACCTCTAAGCAGGGCTGATAGTTGACCCTCGTGCATTTGAAGGGTCAGAAAGCATACTGGTCTTCTCACTCATTAATCTGAGATCTCACACTCCACCACCTTTGAGTGCATCTGAGGGAATCTGAAAGGATAAGTTTTCCTTGAGTTTTCTGAGAAGAGCCTGTAAACATTAGGTAGATATAAAGAATAAAGAAAAAAATGCATTATATCAGACATAGAAAGATAAAGCATGTTACTGTGACATCAGTGGTTTTTTTTTTTCCTGCTTTCTTGTTCATGCGTCGCATATTATTATGTTCCTTGGCTTCAGTTCACAAAGAAGAATTGTACTTTTTATGACATTAAAGAAAAATGTACTAATGAAAGGTAGTGTTTAACCTTTAATTAAGAAAACACAAGCCTTTAAATGAGTCGTTTTATTGTTTTCTGTGATCGTGACCGATGAACAGGTGGAGATCAGACATTTTTATAATGAGGCAGTCCTCCTCTTATGCATCACTGAAGGAGCAGAACCCTTTACTTGTTTGTTAATCTCTTTTAAATGACAGTTTCGAGTAATGTCTTTATTTGATTTTCGATAGCAATCGCAGTAAATTCAATGTATGATGTAAAGTTTACGATCCCCTCAAGTACATCATAGTGAGTTTAACATGTTATAATTACCTCCAGACTCTCCTCCTAATGTCTCGCCAGGATCACGAGTGAAATTTTGATTTCAGAGAGGTGCAGCCGCACAGTTATCAAAATTTCAAAAGTAACTGAAGCGCTCTAGGGACTGACCTGTCGAAGATCACACAGCTTCAAAAAAATCACTTAAGAAAAACGGTAAAGGAAAATGACACCTAACCGTTAACTAATTGAGCATTTGTGATTTCAAAGAGCCACACTCAAGCTTTCCCCACTCATCTTTCCCCCTCAAAGGTAGACTGACAGGTATTTCAAGATCTCAAGTGTGGGAACCACTCCTACATCTTTTTCATGTTTTGCCTTGAACGTTTTTCCAGCTACAAATAAAATTTACACTGTAGGGAGAAAAAAAAACAAAAAAAAAACATGTATCTTAAGCATCTGAGCTTATCTTTCCATCAAATATCCTGCAGGAGGAGTGCTTGTGGTAGAGCATGTGCAGGTGGGGAGGTTATCAAACTCTTGGCGTGAGGCAGTGTTCAACACAGTCAAACTACTCTGATGCCCTGTGCAGCGATTTGTCAAAATGAATTGTGGTCAAGAATCTTATTAATAATTTCACAGGCGGGAAAAAGAAGAAGTCACTGATCTCTCGTGTTTTTACTTGTCTATCTCTGTCTTACTCTCATCTCTCGTGTTGTTTTTACTTGTGGGATGGAACAAGAGTTGCAAGGCAAGGATTGATCTGGAAATTGAACTTTAACCTAAATTCATGTGTCATTCTTTAAAACAACAACAAAAAAAATGTGTCCGTGACTCGTAAATTATTTTACTTTTAAATCAGCCAACAAATGACGTCCATCTCACTCTCTGTCTTTTTACGCTCTTACCAGGCTTCTGTTGTGTTTTTAAAGCATTTCTCAAAGAAATATGTCCAATTCCCTCACAGGCAAACAGCACCGTCTCAGCTGCAGGGCTTTGATAAATAGCTAGCCAGGTGCTGCTTCAATTTGTCTTCATCATTAATTTTTAGTGGGCTGTAGCCTAACTGTCATTGAGGAGAAGCCCTAAGCAGAGGTTTTGATGTGTTCACGACTGTGTATAAACTTAAACAGCTTGCACTTGCTTAAAGCCTCTATTAACGGAAAAGGCCCGAGGCGTTTCGAAGAAAAGTGAAGTAGAAATACTTTTTTCTCCCATTCGATTTCTCTTTTGTGCGTGTCTCGAGTGTTAGTCCGTGAGGTTAACATCTGCACAATCAGGATGTAGTCACCTGACTTTTTTTTTTCTTCAGGGGAACAGAAGAAACTGACATGACGGCACTGGTTCTCGTTGATCGAAAGTTGTTGCCAGATCTTGATCAGCAACGTGGGACAATGACTGCCATTGCTTGTGCAAGCAATAGGATATAATGTTCTCAGTGTGTGTGGTCTATGAGAAAGTATATGCTGTACTTTTGTGTGTGTATTTAAAACCTGACTTGCTGGATTTCAGAACTATGCTGGCAAGGACCTCAACTTTGATGTTCAAAGCTACTGAGTGATCCATTGCACAGTCAACGGTGAATGTGTTTGTGGTGGGTGGAGGCCTACAAGTGTTATGGGGTGAATTAAGGTAATGCCAGCTCAGGTACTTAGAATGAAGCAGATGCACTCCCCACATGCTTGTGGTGTTTGGGTGTGTGCATGTGTTTTTGGATCACATCAAAGATGTGGATTGTTAAGAAGAACAGGAGGAGGAGACATAGGTGGGGGAGGACAATGGCCTGGTAATAAAATTGGTGTGCACACCTACACACCTATCACTCTCTCTCTCACACACACACACACACACACACACACACCTACACACGCACACACAGTTTTGCATATTCCCCAAGACACCCTTTTGGTTAGCTAGAACCTGAGTTATCATTCCCACTCTGATGACTTTTACAAAAAGTTTAATCCTGGATTGTAAATGTATGCATTTGTATGGAGCTTCTAGGGAAGAGGAACATAGGGAGACAACAGAGAAAATTATACATGCTAGGAATAAAGTAAGAGGCGGATGATCCTCTGTGGCAACCTTTACAGGGAACAGCTGAAAGAAGAACAATGACATGATGGTGTCACACAGTTGCTACGGATATGTCAGCTGCACATCCATGATGTAAATCTCCTGTTCCACCACATCTCAAAGAAGCTCTAATGAGTTGAGATGACCATATAGGCCATTTGAAAGCCGTTTGAGGCTAGTCTGCTGAAAGCAGCTATCAGAAGATGGGTACACTGTTGCTATAAAGGGATGGACATGGTTAGCGAAATGATCGGGTTTGCTGTGGTGTTTAAACAAGGCTCAATTGGTACCAAGGTGCCCAAAATCTACAAATACAACATCACTGCTACAATTACACCAGCACCACCCTCTTAGAAATGTTGATAAAAATGGATGAATTCTTGCTTTTAAGCTGTTTATGCCAAATTTGGACCCCACCGTCCAAACGTCACAGCAGAAATCAGGACTCATTAAAACAAGCAATGTTTTTTTCAGTTTTACGTTATCGTATTTTTGAGAGCCTGTGCAAATTGCAGCCTCTTTTTGCAGCTTTTAGATAATAATGAATGATGCCCAGTTTGGTCTTTTGTTGCTGTTGCCCATTTGTTTCAAGGTTTGCCATGTTGTGCGTTTAGAGATGGCTCTTCTGCATATCTTGGTTGCAATGAGTGGTTATTTGAGTTGTTGTCTCTTTTCTATCAGCTTGAAATAGTCTGGACGTTCTCCTTTGACCTCTGGCATCAATGAGGTATTTTCACCAAGAGACCTGCTGCTGTCTGGATGGTTCCTCTTTCTCAGACCATGATCTGTGAACTGTAGAGACCAGTAGTTTAGTGGTTTCTAATATACCCGTGCCAGCTACCAACGACCATGCCACATTCAAAGTCACTTAAATAACCTTTCATCCCCACTCTGATGCTCGGTTTAAACTGGTACTCTTGTTCATCTACATTTACCGTTGTCTACATCCCCCAAATGCAATGAGATGCTGTCATTTGTCTAATTACATATTTGTGTTACTGAGCAGTTTAGCAAGTGTACCTAACAGAGACGCTGGTGAGTGTATAATGTACAGCTTGCATAATACTAGACATAATGGGCTGTAGTAAACAGACAAATAATTAAAATTTCACAACAATTATAAAGTTTCATTATTTTTAACTTAAAATTGTGTTTTACGCTCATGTAATGTTGATTTTCAAATGTGCATTACAATGTAAACTCATTGTAATGCACATTTGTATCAGGCCATTATTTTCATTATTATTAGTTAATACTGGGACATATTCTGTGAATACGACTGTAGAGAAAAATATAAATAAATACTGAACACCCAATGTGTATGATGAAAGTTAAAAGATGAAGGCAGTTTCATATACGTGGCTATTTCCAGTTTAATGAATTTAAACAAAAGCATTCTTCCACCACTTTGTTAATCAGGCCTGACGGTTAATGAAGTTTTAATTTACACCTAATCAGATCTTGTAAAGCATGCCCAGTCGCCTAGGACTGTACAGGGACACATAGGATCCAAGAGACTGGCTCTTCAGAGACCACCACTCCACTCTCATTAATGTTCAAAGGTCTCTGTTCCTCCTTCTTGGCACAGGAATCTTCAGATGTGCGCTCCGAGCGAATCAGTGTGTAATTTAAATGTTATTTTATGTCAGATTCTCTTTGTTATGTCATTAACAAATGGAGTTGACAGACAAGTGGGAAAAAGAGGGGGTACATGCAGAGCCATCAGTTGGATTTGGAATGTCAAATATTTACACTCCAACCAGATGGGATAAAATATTTTATAGGCTGTTACTTTACACACATTATTCTCCTGATGTTTGACTATCTGATATGCTAAAATACTAGAAATAGTGGCTGGTGAGGAAAAAAATTAAATGATTAAACAATATTAAACCATCTATTGGTTATATACTGTGATGCCTTCTTCATACTTTTTAAATAAAGCACATCTTTATTATTTGTGGTAAATCAAATTTCTCTTATTTTTGGAGTCTATTACAGTCATGGAAATGAGGTAAACCTTAAACAGATTTCTCCCCATAGTCTAATATCACCATGTAATGAAATATCCTGAACATTTTGTTTAATGTGCGTTCTGTCTCCCTTTGAAGAACAGTTTGTAGTGATTATGAACAGCAAAGCTGTCACAATTCTATGATATTGTTAATTATCAATATTGACCATTAAAAATTATGGAAAAGCAGTTCTTGTATGCAATATAATTTTATGAAGGTCAGATGCAGTCTTTCTTCATTTAGTTTTTTTATGGAGAGACAACATTTTCATCTCAAAATCACCTCCATATGTGAAATTATCAGGCCTCACTGATTTACTAGATTTTACAGTACAGTGGGTTAAAGACTTTTATGGATTATTCAAAATAGCAGCTTGACTTTAATAGTTAAGCTATTCAAGCTTGAAAAAAAAAGAATGCTTTCAGTTCTTGACTTAAATATCTTTGTTTTTAGATTTGCATTTGACTGTTTTCAAATTCACCAACTTCCAAAGCGTTTCTAAGACATATAGCGGGAAATTCATTAAAAAATCATGCACAATATGTTAAATAAGTGTTAAATAATCCCCCTGTTGTTGTAATGGAGAAGATGCTACTTGCATAACATAAGATTGTAAAACAAATCACATTAGAGAAAGAAATGTGTAGTACAGGCTGGTGACATGTGTCCTGCTTATAAACTTTTTAAGAGTAGTAATTTCTATGAATATTACATGTAGTGAATATCATTTATAAAAAAAACAAAAACAAAAACTTTATAATGGAAGACTAACAACTGTGTTATGGAGGATTGTTTTAAAATAGTACTCCTCTGGTAAGTGTTCATTCCAATCTCTAAAGCAACTCACTCCCTCAATTCAGTCACCTATATGCTTGAATAACAGTGCATATGTTTCATTGATATTCAATCCACTGGTCTCTTGCTGATTTTTTGGTCTCTTCTCAGATGTGATTCAGAGTATCATGTAAGTCATACCTCTCATAGGCCAAATGTCCCAACTGCATACTTTCTCATGAGAGAGAGAACTCAATCTGTGTATAGTGTGAAATCTGTGATATGTCATAGCAGCGCTATCAGCTGTGCCGTTCATTCACATGCTGTATTGTTGACTTAAAATAAAGAGGTTAGTTTCACTCTTCGTAAAAAGAGGAGGGAGAGCGCCAAGGTCGGATTCCAGTTAAGATACTATCAACTGAAAAATGTACTCCAAGTGTACATGTCCACTGGTGTACATCTCATAGGTCAAAAATATGATCTGTGAGATGTACACTGGTGGAGGAGAATTATCATCAAGTGAAATACAATAAAGATATTTTGTCATGGAGATGGGGAAATGCATTTATGTCTTTACTTATTTTTTTTAATAGTTGGCAACTTCCCTTTCAAACTAGCTAAATGTTAAACTCAGGCACCACAGTGATGCAGGTATTAGCACTGTTGCCTCACAACAAGAAGGTCCTGCATCCTGTGTGGAGTTTTCCCTGTGTTTGCATGGGTTCTTTCTGGGTACTCTGGCTTCATCCCATAGTCCATAGGCATCAGTGGATTAGATTAATTGTTGATTGTAATTGACAATAGGTGTTGTAGTTGTCTGTCTTTCCATGTTAGCCCTTTGACACACTGGTAACCTGTCCACAGTGTACCCCACCTAATGTCGTATGGCAGCTGGGATAGACTTTATACTGACAGCTCCATGTCAGTTAAGACCATTGAAGCTTTCCAATTCCATGGAATCAGCCCATAATAATAAAAAACAATGCGTGATATAATTTACATTTTGCCTTCACAGTCATCTTGTCATGATATAAGCTCAGCAGAATTTTTTTTTAGATTGCTCCCTCAAAGTCCCTATACACGAAAGCCTTTGTAATACTTGCTAAAGCCGATCTATAACAATACAACTTCATTTTCCGAATATGAATGTAGAAGAAACTCCAGCAAGCCAAATCTGGCTACTGGGGTTGGTGGTGAGTGAAGATTATATCGATGTGGCCAAAAAGAACTCTGTCTTGGCAAATGAAATCAAGCGCCACAGTCCTGTTTGTTTCTGCTGAATGTTGTCCTTTAGCACCTCATGATGTTAGTGTAAAACTCTCCCTTATGTTTGCTCTTTTGTTTTCTTTCACTTGATTTAGCAAAAAAAAAAAAATGTATTTGTTTAAAGTGAGGAGTGAGCAGCTCGTTTTGGTCATTTGAATAAATGCAACGGTTTAATAAAGGCACGGTGACCCTGATGGTACTTGGGTGCCAATTAAATCATTAAAAAGGATTTTTTTTACTTTGTTATTTAAAATGAGAAAGCGCTTTTTAATTGCCTTATTAAATGTGCTTCCCTTGCCTGGGCTTTAATTGTAGGAATTAACATTTGTATGAAATAATAAAATACAAGATTGTCAATGTATGCTTTATATCAGTTGTTAGTTAAAACACTGTACCATTATTCAGTGAGGAATCTAAACACTTAATTCAGTCTCAAAGAAATGAGCCAAGTTTAGAAGGAAGAAATGAGTATGAATTTCAGTTCTTGAGCCTCTAGGGGTTAAAAAATCAGAAAAATATAAAATGCCAACAAGCTTAATCTTTCAAACTGAAAGCACTTTTGGGCTTAGCTTCTGATAATAAACATAGCTTTAGGAGAGTTGAGTGTGGCCTCTATCTTTCTCTCGCTCTCGCTCTCTCAATTTCTGTTCATTCAAACAGAAGTAAATGCAAGTGCCAGCAACACATTTTGACATCTGCTGATGGTGGCAGTAATTCATGACAAACATCCACACTGCCTGTCGACATCCACATTTGACACAAATGTGTAGCCATCATCACTGCTTCCACAAAACAGATACAGGCCGGTAAGCCGCAAATCCTATTTTTGACCACAGCCGATAATTCTTGCAAAAACCAGAGTCAATATTTTATCACAGGGGTACAGCAAACACATGCAGATGCATTGTTGGTATGTTTTCTTCTTAAATATTGATTCCTAAGCCACTCTGCAGCCATCTGGTCTGTGCAATATATTCTGTCTGTGAAACACACACACACAGCCACATGTGCAGATGCGTTGTTCTGTCTCTCAGAATATTTTACACACTTAAACATATGTGCACACAAGCAGTCATTACCAAGATTTCAAGTGACACTGTTTTGACTGACAGTTAGTCAGCTCTAACCCTCATCCTAACTACAGAACCATAAATCAAAAAACAATTCCCATCTCTTTAACACCTAACTTTAACTTAAACTTAACCCAACCCCAAACCATAGCTTCACCTCAAAATATAGTGTATATTTGTAATACCAACTACACAATGACACGTAAAGGTGAGCACAAGTGAATGTGAAAAACACACGAACACACAAGCATCTTTTTTTTTTTCTTGCCAGCTCTTACACAAAGACGCACAAGGGCAGACACCCTTGCACTTGCCTCTCGCATGCCCTTGCTCAGAGGGGGAAAAAGATTTCTTTCCAAAAACGAGAAACAGAAACACATGAAAGGACATTCAATTTGTTTTGTTCTGGATTCCAAATGTAATTTCACGTGACCGTCTCAACCGCAGTCGCGTTTGCCTGCAACAATGGCCTTGTTCCACTCATTTGCCTCTTTCTTCACGTGTCGCCGCTGAAGTGCCTTTGGACAGCTTCAAGCTGCAGATGTTGCTAGAGCACCTCCTTCCTCATATACAAGCACTTTATTCGTCAGCGTAATTGTATTAGAATGCACCTCCAATCCTCTGTAACAGAAAGATGTAAGCCGCTTCGCTTGCTTGTGGAGGGATCAACAGTCTGTCCTTTAAAAGCCTTGCAAAGCTGTGTGCGTGCGTGTGTATGTGTGTGTGCATATACAGTATGCGCATCTACAGTGCTCTGTGTATACACACTTTGCATCCTTCCACACATATTTCTTCACCTCAGACACACATACAGTCATACAGTATAAGCAGAACCACCTCTGTGTAGTGTGATTAGGTATAGCTGTTGCTGAATTGTGCTGAGCACAGCCAGGGCATTGCTGAGGATTGGGTAGCCCTGTCCCAGAGAGAGAGAGAGAGATCAAGAGAGAGGGAGAGGGAGATGGAGAAGGAACACACACACACAGACATGCTCTCGCACACACATATACACACACACACACACAGCCTGTCTGTCTCCACCTTGTCTTTAGCCCGTCGCCAGGAAGCAGCTGGCCTGAATATCTGAGTGCCTTTAATGAATTGACATATTTTGGGTGTGAGACTTTGGTGATTAAAAGCAATAAGACTAATATTCCTGGGTTGGTTTGGAGTCAAAAGTGGATTGTCCTACGAGTGAAAGCGATGGAGGAATGTGAGGCGAGAGAGAGCAGTGTGCTTTCCTCCACAGTACAACTCTTGGGGAATAACCCCGATTAGAGAGGAGTGAGTACAATTGAAGCTTTAAAAAAAGGCGAAGGAGTTCGGAGAGGCATTTGTTGGATGGTCTTAGAAGTGGAGCCCTAGACTGCTTTGGTTTGAGGTTTGTATTTCATTTAGATTGTAATGGAGACACACTGTCGAACTCTGGGTTTGACCTTTCAAAACTAATATCTAAAACATTTCTAAAACTCATGTTAAAGCTTGAGACTAAACACAACAAGGTAATGTGGCAGTTTAAAGTTACAGTACATAACATTTGGCTCCCATTTTCTGGCAGCAAGAACAAAAACACTGATGACCCTTACGATGCATGCCTACGCCGGTAATCTCTGTTGGTCCTTGCCATTGATGCATGTCTTTTTTTTTGGACTCCAACACTTTCGCTTAATGCAATTTTTCTTTTTTTATGTCGAGCAAAATAAACTTTTCTTGTACACTGTAGGTTTTTACAGCCAACCACATTTGTTGTTGCTACAGCTTACCTGGTCTCCATTAAGATGGTCCACTCTTTAGTTTTGGCAAACCAATCATGGCAAATCACATTATGCACATTATGCAAAGGAAAATCAGACATTAAGCTTTATGTCCGATATCAACTGACTGTGAATGTAAGAGTGTTATATGAGAGTACTGCACGTCTGAGTGCCACACAATAGACTAGATTTTGCAGACATTTATTTAATTGTGCGTTCATATGCCTAGACATTAGTAACATGAGACAACAAAAAACCAATATCCATGTTTTTCTGCATTAAAATCTATAGTTTTCTATACCTTTAAAAATGCCACCGCTTTGATTAAACAAAGGATCATTTAAATGCTGGCACAGGACACAAAACAATCACTGACACTGAAGTAAAGGTTTGCAAATTTAGTTTTTCCAAAGTTGACATCATATTGCAACGGGGTTATTTTGAATTTTTCATTCATCTGAAAATGCCCCCAATTTAATTTAAATGAGCAAAAAATCATATTCGGTTTGAAAATTCTGCTTTCTCTGACCGTCTGTTAGGAAGGTTATGTTTTGCAGTCAAAATAACTGAAAGGGCTCTTTGGTCTTAAAGATGTTTCCCAACCTTTCCCAGAAGCTTTTCAGCTTTCTTTGATTCTTAACGTCTAGATATAATTTGAAGTGATGCAGCATGTTTAAAGAATTCCTAAAGTGAACATTTTGGCAGCTAATATATAGTGCCTCAAACCGTGCCTCAAGGCATGTCTCCCAGGATATTTTCATTAAATGATCATCTTAGGTCACAGTGCTTCTTCAACACGTTAATGCTTTTTTTTTAATTTGCACACTGTGCTATTACTCTGTGGAAGCAGTTTAGCTTGAAAGCTACATTCAAGCTAAAAGTCGTGACATTAAATAATATCCTTAAAGCAAAGCTTCATTTAATTAGCCTACAAGTCTGACAGATATTTAACATGAATCACTTTCCTGAAATGTCTAACAGAACACGTGATGGGAGTAAGAAGGTTCAGTGCAGACATGTTGTGATTAGAAAAAAGAAAAGGAAAAAAAGGAAGCACTTGAAACACACAGAAGGAAAAAGAATCTATGTTTACCTCATCCAGTTGTTGCACTCAGTGGTATGAAAGCTGACAGTTGACAGTTTAGGGTGTGGAGGTTTAACTTTAACATTTCACAATTTGTAGGGCGGCAGTAACGTAAAATGGATAGACAGAATCCTCGAAAACATACCTTGCCACATGTGCAGACAAACACACAAGTCCAAATTGAATACTAGTTCACTAGTACACTCATAATTTAATGTAGCATAATGCAAAAGTGCTGCTGCACATAAATAGCACATCATACAAATGAGATCATCCCTATTGGCTTATTTTACTTTCTATCAGTCTGAAGACATCCTTAATTCAAACACAATATTGGACTTGCAGAGCAGTGAACACAAATTTGTCTATATGTTACAAAAACATGACAGAAATGTCGTTGTGTGTTGACTCTACTCTTCTATGTACAGTTTTATCAATATACAGTATGTATGCCTAAGACTCATTATCTGCATGAATTTGTAAGTTAAGGCTTTGTTTTCTTTTTCAGCACTAAGTGACACTTACGTAACAGTGGCATCTTCTACTGTTCTGATCATATGCTTCATGTCACCATGCTGTCACTCTCTCTGTTTCTTACTTTTTACAAGGTCCAGCACCGAGTGCACCATTTGGGTTTGCAAACAAGCATGTTGTGTATGTGTAATGCTGAGATAATGTGGTGTGTGTCATTCAATGTCCCACTGCATAATCTGGAAAAATAAAGGGTGCTGCGCTATCAGTGGAATTTCAGTTAAAGTAATGTAAAAGTAACGTAAATGCAATCATTTGCATAATATTATATGTTGTCTTCATTATAGTGCATATACTGTATATACTTAGATATGGAGTTGCATTAGTATATACTGGATTATGAATCTATTTTTGTACTTATGGTATAGTTGTGAGCAAAACGCTATCAAATAAATGCACCTATGTTTCATGTGTTATCACAAACTACTTTTGATACACACACACAAACACATGCACACACAAAGCCTCTATTAGTTCAATAAATTGCATTGCATGTATGTTGCACTTTACCTTTTATGTTCAGCTTTACAGGAGATTTCAAAGCCGCCTTCCAATTTTTGCCTGATTGACAACCTAAAGGTGGAGTCCACTACTGCAAAGTGTTTACTCACCAAAGGCATTAAACATAACTGTCAATTAGGAGTGGAAGTCAAGGCTCCTAATTGCCTTGTTTAGACTTTTGTGCGGACATGTATTAGCGTGTCTCAGTCTAAGAGCGAGTGTGTGCGTGCGTGTGTGGATGTGTGTGCGTGTGGCGTGAGACACGTGAGGATCACTATGAAATCCGGCACAGCTTACTCCCCTTGATCATCCAGAGTAGTGAACATTTCACCTGACACCTTTACGAGAGGACAGGACCCTGGACTCATTTTTAACGTCTCCCCCTCATTCACTTTGATGTGTTTTATTAAACACAACTGCACCTGATTTGTACGCCTCTCTCTTTGGTCTCTCGTTTCTTTTTCCTGGATATTTGTAGTACTTACCTTTGACTCTAAACATCAGCAGTATTTATGGATAGGTCTTAATGGGTGAGTTTACCATGGAGGGTTTAATAGCATCAAACGGGTTAAAACAAAAGGTAGGTTAAATTAAAGGCTAATGGTGCTTTTCATATTATTTTGCCTTATTTTCAGACAAGACCTCAAATTTCCAATAAAAAATAAATGTTACTGTTCATACTATATCTCTATAAAGCTAAGTTTACACCTTGGAATTTCAGCTGGTTATTTTTTAGTGATTTATGTGCATTTAAAAAAAATAACTCAATGTATTGTGCAAGAAAATAGCTGCATTACATCCTGGATGCAAGAAAAGAGGCTAATTATTCTTGCTTCTGTCTGCCCATGATAGACGCAACTTGACGTCCATGCGTACTGACTCTAAAATAATACGCAAGTGTTCTTTTAACATGTGGGGATCTGCAGCAAAACAGTCAACTGCCTAATAGTCTTCCTTAACGTCACATCAAATTAACACTGCAGCTCCAATAAAAGAAAATTGTAAAATAGTAATTGGCTACAGTGAAACTTTAGCTTCAGCAGGTGTGTATCAGAGATAAACGCTTGAGCCATTTTGGAGGAGAAAGTGTTGATAGGAGGATAAAAGATACACAGAGCTCGTGAATTATCTGCATATGCGAGCTACTTATTTGATCAGCGATAAGGGGAATGAGTCCACTTGCTCTCAAGCCTATGCTCGCATGAAGCCTATGAGCCCTGCGATAACATCAATGTAGTTTTCAATGACGACTAGTCCTTAGTAACGATCACATCCTTGTTGGGAAGCTATTTGATGGGATTATGTCTTTATTTGGTATGCAGTGCATGGAACTAAAGAATATCTAGATTAGGTTAAATCATTCCCCGACACTAAAACATAGGCCTAGCCAGGCCTTATGCTTTATGTTACTGAGCAAACTGCCTGCTTTGCCCTTGAGGATCAATATCTAGGTTGTGTCAAGGGCACCCTAGTTTCTTCCACAAATAGTCTGAATGAATGTGGGCCAAAGCAGAGCCACTTCAAAAGAGTCAGGAATTCCTCTGCACAATTGTGACTAATTGTGGCATAAATTCACAATCGCTTCATAAGGGGTTTCACAGCTTGAGATTTGTCATGTGCAATGGCCGCCTTGTTCCTATTTTCACCTGCCATTGCTCTCGCTCAAACAAAGAGGAGGGGTGGAAGTTTCTTTTCATGTGTTCAAAGGTGACTGGTTGCCACGCACTTTCTCTCTCTTTTTTTTTTTACTGAAATAATAACACTTTTTATTGCGAACAAATGTTGACATTTGAAGGGAGCAGCAGCAGGTGACAGAAAGAAAAAGCGAGTGAGAGGCAGGGCCCCTATGTGCTCTCGAGACTGCCTCTGGTGCTATTTGACAACAGTGCCGTGTCCCTCGGGGAGCCCACCTGAGAATAAAGTATGCATTTCAATAAATCAGCTGCTAATGAAAGCATTTGGACTTAGAAAGAAACTGGCCAGGGGCTACAACGTTCATGTCTTCCGTATACTGCAGCAGTCTGTTAGTGAGGTAGAGGTAGATGATAAAATATTTCAATTCACATCACCAAAGAACCTAAACACAAAAAACAAAACAGTTATGGTTTCAAAAACAATCACCACTGTGTGTAACCAAAAGAGAGTTTTACACCATCCTGGCACTATTTACTCTTACAGCAATGTATGCATTTATGTCACGAAGACTTATGTTAACATAAAAGGTGGTTTAACTGAGTTAAGGTAGGTTTACCCTCCACTGCTCCCTTGGTAGCAGCTAAATATTACGTCCTTGTTGTGGGGAGGGGTGGGGGTCCCATGACATTTGGACTGCTCCAAAGCACAAATTCAACTGGAAAATGAAGGATTAGCTTTTAGTCTAGCTGGGAGCAATGATGGAGGTCTCATCTTGGAGGATGTCAGTATTATATATTTGAGTGTTTCATACCTTATACCACACTGTCAAGTGTCAAAATATTTAAATTGATAATAATAATAATAATAATAATAATAATAATAATAATAATAATAATAATAATAATAATAACTAGAGACTACATTTTTTCTTTTTAATTTGTTCAGTTAGCTGTGTCATATAATATCGAGCCATGATGAAAAGCAGTGAAAAGCCTGTCCGATTAGGGCCCATCACACAGCCCATTGGAGCTGGCAGATGCTTAGATAGACTTTTATGGATTGCTCAATGCCGTGCCGTAATGAAGCAGGCAGTGCTGACCCATCCTGAACCAGGCTAAAAAGCTCCAGGGACGGCCCCGCTGGGAGCCCATAATGCCCGATGCGTCCCACGGCTGTATTAATCACACTGAAAAATAAATGTGTGGCAGGGAGAGGGGAGCTGGGAGAAAAATGAAATAAAATAAGCATCTCGTTTATCCCCATCAAGGTCCTGAATATGGGACCGAGGGAGATCCCCTGACCAGACGCTTTAAAAGAAAATGATTGTCCGTTTAGAAAGAATGGATTGTGCAATCTGTGAGAACTCATAATCTTTATGAAAAGTGAGATTCATCAAACATCTCCCATCTGCAACTGACAAAACAAAAGAATAATGAACAAAGAGAATAAAAAAGAAGAATAAAAAAAATGCAGCAGTGTCAAATACGCTTCTGTTATGAATAAAAGAACGACTGCCAAAGATGAATGTAATAGTTGGGAAAACAGTTTAATATTTTCTCATTTGAATAATGGATATAATACCCCACCAGTATATCTTTACCAGCGAGTTTTGATTTTATTTACATTCAAAGATATAAATTAGTAAAAGTACTCCTGATAACAAGATTGGGTCGCCTTTTCCCAAATGCGTTTCAAATAAAAACCGTCCATAATATATATATTTATATGTATATATATTTACAAAACAAACAGACGATGTCAGTTTCCCATTTTTTGCAATACAACTTGCATAAATTATAGGCATCGTTTCGCCATCCTTTTAAAAAAATAAATATCAAATGTAGGCTATTCCACTTTGAAGTCCTCAAGTTCACTTCAGTTCAATTCAGTCCACTTTGCGTCCCCAAGACACCTCGGTTTCAGGCCAAATTTTTGTTTTTTTTTTCATTTTCACACGTAAATATATACTGAAATAATATACCGTGGCAAATAAGCAAACTAGAGGAACCTGAGAAATAACATGTAAATCACATATAATGGGAGATCGGTTTCAAACCAGCATATGTAATTGTCGTCCAAATTGCCTCAAACAAAACGGCGGAAATAATACAATAACAATCTGAAAAACATGAGCTGAAGAAAAAGTCCCAGTCTGCGTGGGGCTTAGAAAGCGGTAGCAGCTGTCATTCCGACTAAATGGTGGCACCAGATCCGATTTGGAGTAAAGGTTACGTGGGTTAAAACGTGAGGGTAAAGGGTGGCGTCCTTTGTCGTTTTATAGTCAAAGCAATTGTGACACCTACCTGCAGACCA
>VUQR01006330.1:38325-51945 GCA_015108515.1 Hemichromis elongatus | reverse complement strand
GGGGGGAATCCCCCCCCCCCCCCCCCCCCCCCACCTCCTGAGCTGAGCCTACTCCATGGATTCAGCACAAAGGTTAATGCAACCCTGCCGCCTATCCAGTTAACCTCCTGGTTAAGGATTCCGCTTGTACAGTAGCACAACACTGCTTTGCATGGCCAGTGAAGGCATTGGTGGGGGGATTGTATGTGTGTGCATGTGTGTTTAAGCAGGAAATATGCAGCACAATGTAAAGATGGGAAGGTCCAAGAAGGAAGGAAATCCTGCTTGAAAAAATGGCCTGAGACAAAAAGCAAAAAGTGCTTTCTGCTGTGTTAAAATCTGCTAGTGGGACTTTACACCAGAGATTGAACCACAGAAACCTTTTCATCCTCGCATCTGCACTAAAAAAAAAAAAAGTATCTTTTTTAAAGCAAAAGACAAACCCTGAGTGGTCTTTGCAAACAAACACGCAAAAATATATAAATACAATAAAATAACTGTAAAAGATCAGCTTTTATGGTTACCCTTTAAAAATGGACCAAGATACACAGGAATGAGCTGACACTGGAACCCAGGCTTTATGAAGTGCATATTTCCCCTCAGCTTGCAACTAGGCATTACAAAGCAAAATAGAAGAGAACAGGAAGAGACTGAAACAGGATTACAAGACAATATAAGTCCACAGCGAGCAGTGACATTGCATTCAATTGGGCGGCAATTGCGTCACTTTGACATTTCCTATTAGCAGTGCAAATTTAACACAGAAAAAAAGGCTTGGGCATATGTGATTCCCCGGTGAATACTTACCCCCATGTAGCTCTCAAAACTGTTTGGTGGACTAATGAACGAAAGAGAAGGGAAGATCACAACTGCAAAGAGACTTATCGAGCAATTTGCAAAATCTTGAATGGAAACGTGAATGCGTGAAAAGCTGAAATGCTTGCCAAAGACACTGCTACTCAGCGCAGCACTGCTTAGTGAAGACAAGGATAAACCAACTCAGTGTTTTAATTGATCCAGGACTCGAGACTCTGTTCTCTCCAAATAATCTTGATTAGCTAAAAGGCAGATTTAGATTTAAGATATGCCGCTTAACATAATATATTATAATAAATATGTTTATACCGTATATTACATAAGGCACAAAAAGTACCGGCTTAGAGTAGTTTACAGCCAATCAGAGAGAATCACTTAAATTCAGGAAGAGAACCCATGAAATTGTTCAATAATGTGAGAGGTACATCCTTGCAAACACAGCATAAAATGTAGGCCACTTGTGTAGTGAAGCAGTGTTGCAATTAAAATGCAAGTGAGTCGCTCTGTCAGTTTGGGGGCCTCACAAGGGGGACACAAGAGAGAAGCGCCTGTATTCTTGGTGAGGACAGCCTGACCAAATCCAATTAAAAAGAGTCAAGGAGACCCACGTCTCACCTCTCCATCGCTTCACTTCTGTCTTCTAGTTACTCTCTCAAAAGCACACACGTGTGCGTCTGCAAACCTGGAACATAGCTAAATGAAGAAAGTCTGAAGTTTAAAATTCTGCTCAATGATGAGGAAACGTGGCTCTAGCCAAAAGGCAATTCATAAGTGGAAAAAATACACTTCTTTAAAGGCTATCCACGGGTGAAACGTGCAGGCACCACCTGCTCTGGGAGCAGCATTGAAAACAAGGAATAACAGGGATTTGTGACATATGAAAGGGCAGAGTGTATAAGAGGCAGGTGTGGAGAGCATAACATTATGAGGCTATCATCCGCTCTTGAGAAGAAAAAAAGGAAGTAATTAAGGAATAAAGAGGGGAGCAGTCGGGGGAGATACAGCAGACTGCCTCTCTGTGGAATCGCTTATCACACACCGCAGCCTATTATAGAGACAAACTGATGTAAGCAACAGTAAATGGCTATTGGCAGGCTCTCTGCATGAAACACAGCCCCAGTCTCATAGCTATACAATCCCAGTCTACCAGCATCGTGCCGAAAATGCCTCGTCTTGCGTTATGTTTCATGCACAACTTTTGCCTTTGAACTCTTTGATCCAGCATCTGCAGCAAAACAACAAATTTTAATATTTCTGGCTTCTGATCCCTACCACATGCACCCATTAGCCTTTTAATGTCAATAAAACATAAAAAATTCATCTCTAGTATGTATCCAATAAATAATATGTCTCACTTCATCCATTATTTAACAATTAATTAATTAATTACTTAAAGAAACTGCTTAATTTCCCTGCAGACTTACATTAAAGCACAATTCATATGGCATTTTAATTCTTTAACATGGCAACACTGAACTCTCAAGTGTACACGTATGCACGCAAGATTGCGCTTTCTCTGTTTACAAGTTTGTTTTCTCATCTGATCAGGATGCACTGATCGGATCAACAGAATATTCTCTTCCTGTTTCCATCATGCACAAGCGGAGAGAGCTGAATTCTCAAATGACATCTACAGATTATCAGACAGGAAAGGGATGGGAACAGGAGGCCGTAACCTTCGGGGGTCATCTGCTGACTGTCTAGAGGCGACGATCCTCCTCCTCATATGGCTGGTTATATGTTACAGGCAAAAAGAAAGGAAAAAAAATCTCCTGGCCCAGCGGCACATGCCAGAGCAACTATCCCAACCATGTAAATAAATCCAAACCCAGAGGGACCGCAGTGGAGCCTTCAAATACAAATACACAGAGTTTACTTGAATACCTGGGTTTCTAGGAGCTAACAGCATTTTCCATTAGGCTTCATTTTCTAACTTCCTGCAGGTGTATTCACATGGAAGACACAAGCGATTTAAAGTGTTGACCAACAACTGCTGCACATTAAGTCCAAAGAACACAAGAATAAACTCTGTGTTACATGTGCACATGCATGCAATGAAGTTTTTCTTGAATTTCTTCCCTTGGTGATGAACAGTATCTAAGATAAAGGCAAAGGTACGAATTCTACAGCACTGCTCGGTCTAAAAACCACATATTCAATTTCAAGTTATTCAAAGGATTAAAAATGTTTTAAACATTACACTCATATTACTCAGGCTTTTGTTGGGTAAGGAAGGCAGCAGCTAAGGGACCACTTAATGTACTGCAAAGCTCTTTGGAATATATTAAGTTAACTTGTGATCTCCCTCCAGAATTGGGACATGAAAGGTTTCCCCCATTGTAGCTTCTTGCATGCTTCTTCTCTTAAGTGCTTATCATGCAAGCAAATTGCTTTCAGTGTCTCTCCATCAATGGCAAACATTGGCAGACTCTAAGTATTTTGTTTGACAGTGTGGCTAAAAAACTGCAGACAAGCAAAGACCTCATTAGAGTCGCTGTTTACATTATGCCTTGATTTGTTCCTCCCATTGAGGCTTTTCTAAGAATGACAATCATTTTATTGGCTCGTGGCTGTCCAAGATAAACACCACTGTCCACCACCACCCACTATCTCTTGCTATAATTGTTCATTATATAAGATAGGAAAGACATATTACGGACAGCTTCCCTAAAGCCTTCCTCTCACTGTCGGAATACTGGGGACGTTTAGTACATTAGGTGGAAAAGGTGGCGTTTTAATCCAGAACAATGCCCAATTTAAACTTTCCCAGTAGCTTTAAGATATAATCTACATATTTTCCCACAAGACGTCGGGTAGATCCACACAATAGGCGCATACTGTCCTGGGACAAATTGCTCTAATCATCCTTGTTCTCCATGCTGTTTTCCACTACCTTTAAAGTAAAGTATGTGTGAGGTGCATTGTGTTTAGGTCCCACAGATCAGCAGCAACAATCTTTGCTCTTCGGTTCAACTTTGCCTACCGACCGGAGCCTCATTGTTCTCCAGCATTTCCTAACCTCAGAGGAATTCCTCCTCCAGGAAATATGCTTTACAAGAGAAGGCACCAAGCCCAGTTACTCACAGAGACCACCCCCCTCTACCCTTCACCCTCCTGGCAACATCTGCCCTGTGATCTGCAGTACCCTTTTCTCTCTCAACCCTTTAGCGATATCGTGCGTACCCATCTTCAAGGCCTCTGATGCAGCACAAACAGGGCACCTCCACCCTGACCTCGAGACACTTAGACTCTTGGCAGTGGAGTAAAAAAAAAAGAAAAAAAGACTAGTATGTGTTTGTGTGAACAGATGAAAGTCTTCAATGTGACCCCTTCTCCACAGGAGGGCTGTCTTTGATCATCCTGAGCATTTCTGACGATGCCCTCCAGGATCTCCCTGAAGATAAAACAGCTGATAAGAGCGAATCTTTGTCTTCTTCTCATTCTCCTATCTTTTTAATCATTATCACTCTGCTAAACCAACTTAGCTCTCACTGTTAAGACTCCAACCTGATGCTTCCAGCATGGCATTCGCAGATAGAACAGAAAGGCCTTGTAGGGATCAGTCACCTCTGAAATCAATCCCAGTTCCAGCACTACAGGGGAGATATAGAAGGGGAAGGGGGAGATTACATTCCCCAACCCCCATCTCCAGGACTGAGGACACATTTCCTCATGTAAGCACCTCCTCAATTTCTCCACTGATGTGCCACTTCTAAGAAAGGCTCCATCCCCTCTCTGGCTCCTCTGTCCTCCATTGGAAACATCTGGGCGGTGGCGGTGGTAGTGATGGAGGGGTCGGGATGTACACATTCATACATGTGGTCTGGGAAACTGCAGACCACAAAGTGCCCCCTCAACCTTTCTTCACAGCAAATTTCCCAACATGTTGGGAATGTAAAAATATGGTGAAAGGCAAAAGGGCACAGGGCATCGCATTAAAGTGTTCACCGCCAAGATTAACGTCCTCCACGGCCACTTGGGCAAATTAAAACACTCGATAAGCAGCGGTGTGCACAATGACGACTTTTCACAACTTTTTGGTTTCAGCAAAGTCGCCACATCCTCCTGTCTTTGAAGTCAGGCGTCACTTCGTGTAATGACATTAAGCTGACAGCCATGACTTTGTCGCGCAGAAACCAAAAGTGTTATGCTTTAGTGCGAGAGTGGAGATGTGCTGCCAGCTGAGTGCTAACTCCAGCGGTTTGCATTTGAGTCCACCTGTGCTGTCTTTGGCAGAACTCACTCCTGCTGGATTTAATGAGAAGCTGGCAAAGCCGGTGACTAAAATGCCTTCCTCTGTACTTCTTATGAAGTGTGTGGCAAATTGGGTAATTACTGGACTGAACAGATGCTGTAGAGGGCACACAAAAAAAAGCTGAGCTGAGATACAGATGCCATTTAAACAAGTTCCCTCCATGAATTGCACTCCAGTGTTTCTTAAAATAGTCAAATAAACTTTAAGGTAAAGGTGTACACAACATAGAATCATGTACCTAAGAGAGCAGGAAAAAGTCCTGGAAACTTTTTTTTTTTTTTTTGTCTTGGTTGACCTGCCATTTATCCTAAGAGTTTATGAGGGCCAGACTAACCACTGTGAGCTTAGAGGAGCCCATGAGCAGACTGCGAAAAGGATTAAACATCACAGTGGCGGTGCAGGAACTAAAGCTGTGCCATGCCTCTTTGTGACTGCTCTTCCAATTTCACACTTGCATTTTCAAAGGTAAATGTCTCCATCAGTAGGATGGCTTCACACAGTATTACAGACAACTTTATAGCTGATGTTATGCTCACAGCGCAGCAGCAGCAGTATGCAGGGTATGTACAGGAGAACTCGCAACACTTCTTGCCCTGCAGGCTGATGCACCGTGCATACTAAACAGGCTGGCTGGTTTGGGTTTATTGAGAGGCTTGTTTTGTTTTTCCCAATTAAAGTATGCAATGTGAGGGTTCTCTGTTTAAAACCATTCTCATCACTCACCGAGAGAAACTCGAGCGTCCCGACGTAGTCCCGCTCAGTCTTTAAAAGTTCATTTAGGACGCACACTCGCAATCGCAGCTGTTTCTCCAGGTCCTTCCCGCTTTCAGCTCTGTGCTCACTTCTGCTCTCCTCAGTCATTGTGAGTATATATATATATAAAGGTATTTCCTTTAAGAGTTCACAGCTTCACATCACACAAGAAGTTTTAATTGCAGAAGTGTAAAGTTTGCAGCATGGTCCCCAAAAAAAGTAAAGGAGCAACCGGTGTCTGTACTCTGAAAATCCAAAAATGTAGAGGGGGAAAAAAAGCGAAACACGAAGGGACAGAAAAAAAAGTTAAAATAAAGATTTTTTTAAAAAGTTATAGGAAATTGTGAAGCAGCTCAAACAAATTGTGTGACGGAGCGTTGTACAACTGGACACCACTTTTTTGCACTTAGTCCATGTGACTCCTTAAATCTTCATCCTAATCCAGCCTCCCAGCAGCTTTTTACGCGGAGGACCAGCGTAAAGTCACCAGCAACACTGCCCACGTCCTCTTTGTGATGATTTCAAAATAAAAGCACGGGCTTTGCGAGGCGGCGATACGCCAGCTCAGATGAAAGCGTCCTCGCTGTCATGAAGATTTTCTAAAGTTGATCTCACTGCCAGCGAGAACTGCGGAAAGGATACTCAATGTACCCCCCGGTGCATAGTGTGACCCTTGTCGTGCTTTTACTTTGAAGGAACGAATAGTGTCACCTACACTGGGTTCTTTGTGGCTATCTCCAGGTAACTTGACAATCCTTGAAACATAAAATCGAATATACCCCAAGATAATATATAAGATCATGAATCGAGACTACTAAATTGCAACTTAGAAGAAACCTGCATAAGCGTGTATTTCTTTAAAAGGTGAAGGAACACACTTTCATTCCAGTCAAATTTACTGAGAAAAATAGTGAAAAACTTCATGCACCTCCTCTGATACTGCTACAAGCCAGTGGTCATTTCTGAATGTAACCATGCAATATATATAATCATATAGTATTATTTAAATTACTTTCATTTTTCTACTTGTGATACAGCTCAGTAGTTGTTTAATGGCGTAATGAATTTCAGTCATAACCCTTTGACTTGTATCATTAAGTTTCAAATGAGCTCATCACTAGTCTCTGTGAAATAATAGGAAACGTATTGCACAGCCTGCGTACACCATCGGTTTTTTAAATTAGTGGTAGTTCTTGGTGACAAGAAGGACAGAGCTGTGAAGAGCAGCTACGTGGGACATGATAGCCCTGCATGCACCACGTGTTTTAATGCATTTACACATTTATTATTCTTTAAGCTTTTCTGCTTGAGCACATTCAGTTTAAAACAAATGATTTTAGTCTGAAATGTCTCTGAGCTCTTAACCGCTTTACACAGATTTGTCTAATTCTTGCCAGCTGACATGTAGGGCAACCAGCAGGCTCTGATATGTGTCTGTGTCTGACCAGTTTCTCAGTGATGCTCCAGCTATGACTGAGGATCTAGAGCTTTGCTTTGTATTCTTTTTAACATTAGTGTGTGCACAAATGTGCTGAAATGTGGCTCTGATATTGATTAATAGATAAGAAGTGTCTTTTTGTCTGAGGGATTTATGAGGCACTTGTACAAGTGAAGAACATATTTAGAATTTATCTGCCAAAATATAAAAAACAATAATAAATTTGACTTATTAAAGGAGTACCCCATCAGTTAAAACACACACTCTATTAATCAAATATGGTTATTGCTATTTTAGAGCATGGGCGTGTCGAATCCAGAGACATGCAGGAGCATTTACTGAGCTCAGACTGGGCTCATGATTCAGCAGGACAACACTCCTACACAGACTACCGGAGAAACCAACCAACAACCAAAGATCTTTACAGGGTTATCAGCCAAAGTCAGTCACCTGATCTCAGGGTGACTGAGCAGCATTACACTGAAGAGCAGACTAAAGGCAGGGCGGTGGCTACAGTAAAGGCCTCAGAGTCTCTTTGGATATTTGTGAGGGAAAATGAAATATGATACATCAAGTCACTCCTGAAATTTGGGCACATTAAGATACAAAACTGCAGGCAATGATAAATTATTAAAAAGGTGAAAAACAAGCAAAATAACAACAACAAAAACAAAAAGACGTGAGTCTTCAGAGAAAGACACGCTTCCCCTTTGCTTTCATTCTCACGGGGTTTTCTTGAGCACAAATTGAAAAAAAAAAACCCACTTATTTTCAGTGAAAGTGAGGCACAGGTGGCAAGAAAGTCCAACAGGAAATGTATTATCATCTGTCACTGGAATTCTCAAGGAGGCAGTCCGCAAACACTTAAATTACAGGCGTCCTGAACACCACACAAAGCTCTTCTCTCCAAAACATCGTTTGTGTGAGAGGATTTCATCTGGAGCACAATCAACAACTGCATTTGCAGTGAGGTTGTTTTGCCTTGTGAACCATTCAACTCCCTAAATACATGTGCAAGTGCATGTACACACAATACACGTTTCATAGGGGCAAAAGCAAACTAGTATGTGATCCAGGAAACAGCAGCATTGGCGCTCTCGTTAGAAATGTGCCCTGCTCAAGTGCTCCTGTCAGGTGTTTGTTAATATTTGATTGAAGTATTTCCTTTTGGTTAAAGCTCTTACGCAGCTCATCCTGTTACATTACACTCAATTTAAAAACATGGACCGAGAAAGATGCATAGTCATATTTAATTAACCAGACTCTTTATAATTAGGTCAGAACTTTTCTCCTACAGGCAGGTAAGATGTGCCCCCACCACCCCACCCCTCAACACTGAATTCACTGAAGAAAAGGCCTCTTGAGAAGCTGGTTAAGTGTCTTTATATTAAATTAGACACCGTCAGAGTCATTTTGTGCCCGGGTAAATATGAACGTGATCAACACTAAACCCGGCTTCGTTTCACCAGCTTGAAGGTCTTTTGAGAGGATTTTAGAGGAGCCATTTGCAACCCACAATAATGATTTAGGGATTAACATCTCAACAAGTAAGGATTCGCTTAGCTTCCTTCTGTGGCCTATTTATAACCTTTCTTCCATATAATTTTTTTTTTCATGCATACCTAACCTGAAGAGTAGCCTGGGAAGTTCACTGCAAGAGAAAAGGAGTTTAACTGATGAAAATTGCCCTAATTTGTCAGCGCCAGAGGGAGTCTTCCTTTATCGAGCTGTTTTACGTCTCAATTACAGGTTAGTGTCAGTTTTGCGAGGTGAGTCGAGGACATGGGGCTTAAATCTTGGTATTTACTCTCCTCTGGTGGTCAAATGCGGTACTGCATGCATTCAGTGTCTTTCCAGCTAAAGAAACGATATCCTGCGCTGTTTTCTTGTTGTCACCAGAGAGCAGTGTTGTGTTGTGTCGTGTTTTGTTTAAAATAAATAAATAGATAAATAATGATCCTGATATTAATCAAAAGACTATTACCATTACACAGATTTAGGTCATGGAGCATAATAATGGGTCTATTTATTAGAAAAGTCCTTGAAATTCAGAGCGGGCATCGGTGCCAGACTGACACTGAATGTACTTGGTTCAATTCCTGGTCTGAAAAAAGTCGAAAACCTCGAGTAACAGAGCAACTTAATTATGGTTTTATATGGGCCCTTTCAGCATAGGTACATTTCCAGACCATCTGATTTTATTACCCGTGGCTTTAGTCTGTGGAATTACCTTCTATTATTTGTTATCCAGAGCTGCCGGTGCCTTGCTGAGTGCTGCCAGGAAGTGCTCTGTTCTTTCTATTGGAAAAGGAGGGTCAGACTGATTCGAGGGCTGATTTTACTCTGATTTTTTCACCTAACACTGAGCACGAGTGTTGATAATACTGTTAATTGACTGATATTAACCTTTATTTCCACCCACTTCCTTCTAGTTCACTTTTGTAGCAGCCAAAACCAACATTCACATGTCCTCTGCGGTGGTGTCACTTTTCCTTTCTGCTCCTATGGTAGAAAACACAAAGAGACAGAAAAGATAATTAAAGCCAAGGCTGGGTGAATTTTGAAATCAGATTTTAAAACACTGTTTTGAGACCAGGCTGTAGGTGTGTGTGCATCTAGATGCAGCATTTTCTAATCAAATAAAATCTTTTTTTCTGGGAGAACTTTAATGCACTTATGCAGTCATGTGATAAATGATTCTTTCACAGGACTCTCTGCAGTTCTGTTCAAAATGCTTTTCAGCTGTATGGTCCAGATTAGAAAAAGAAAGCACGCCCTATTTCAATAGAAAATCATCTGGGCCTTACCAACAACAACCTCAGATTAATCTGAGGGCATTTGTATTACACCGTGTTATCTCTGTATCAAAAAATTAGGCCAAAAGCAGAAGCAGTGCACTTCATGATTCAATAGCTTGTAGTACCACTTCTTGCAGCAATAGCTTGAAGTAACTTTTTTCTGTATGACTTTATTAGACTCTCACATCGTTATGGAGGAATTTGTCTTTACAACGCTGCTTCAGTTCTTTGAGGTTTACATGCATTTGTTTATGCGCAGGTCTGTTCCAGTCCTGCCACAGCATGTCAGTTGGGTTAAGGTCTGGACTTTGACTGGTTCATTACAACACCTTGATTCTTCTGTTGTAGATTTGCTGCTGTGCTTTGGATCATTGTTCTGCCGTATGACCCAATTTCAGGCACGCTTTAGCTGTCAGACACATGGCCTGACATTTGAATCATGAAAATGGTACACAAAGGAGTCTCAGTGACTGCGAGGTCTCCCAGGTCCTGTGGCTGGAAAACGAACACAAATCATCACCTCTGCACCACCCTGCTTGATAGCTGGTATGAGGTGTTTTTGCTGATGCGCTGTGTTTGGTTTCTGCCAAATGTGGTGCTATGCATTAACCATTTTCACTTTGGTCTCGTCTGTCGTGAGGACATTCTTCTTGCGGTCTTGTGGTCTGATCAGATCCCACTTTGCAAACCTAAGCTGTGCTGTCATGTTGTTTCTAGAGAAAGGAGACTTTCTCCTGGAAAACCTTACAAACAAGCCACGCTTGTTCATTCTCTGTTTGTATTGCCATGAATTTTAACATTTAACATGCTAACTATGGCCCGTAGAATCCGACATGTGGCTCTTCAGGGTTTTTCTCATTTGTTTGTTTGTTTCTTGGTTTGGTTTTTGAAACAATATTTAGAGCATTGCACGGTTTGACCATGGGGCGAATTTGCTGTGACCTCCACTATGCTGCTGAATCCAAACTGCCAAAACCTCTGCATTTACTGCTGATCAGTTAATCAAGTGCATTTGATTAGCAGCAACTGGATTCTACTCATCCTCTTAATTTCTTGGAAAGCAGCAAGGCTTATTGCATAGAGTCCAAACTTTCTCTTTGACATGACTGTAACATTAACATTTTAGAAAAGGAAAACTCAACATTTACAAAGGAGAATAATTGAATGTGTGAGCTACATGTTTGAGAATATAAATTCCTGTCACAAAATACTACTAATACAAAATACCAATTGTAGTGAGTCACAATCACTGCATTGTGATTGATTTGCGCTAATTCTTAATGCAACAAAAAGTCAAGATAAGTTATTTAATAAAATCTTGGCGTGTCACAGCGTCTACTTGTCTGTAAAAGTTCATCAGTTCATGTTTCACCCAGCGAGATGATTGAACTCAAAAGCGTGAGTCATATTATCTGAGTGTTATCACCAAAGTCCCCACAGCTATTACTCAACTATTTCCACCAGACATATAAAGCAGTATGTTTCATAGAATAACAAAGGGAGTAGCATTATCTAAGATTTACTAGAAGAAAATAATTTAGACTCCAATCAAACGCCATGAAGGAATACCTTCATCTCACTCTATAAATTCTGCTGTCCCTTATATAATATAATTTTAAAATGCTAAAAATCACAACAGTTTCTGAGCTGAAATGGAACAAATTCATAAATTGGATTCATTCTGCATTTGTCTAGAATCCGGTGTGAAACACAGTTAAGGTTTGTCACCATCTCTGAATTACACCTTTAATATTAAGTAAGTTTAATCCCCAAGTGTCTGATGTCTGCTGTGTGTGTGTGTGTGTGTGTGTGTGTGCGTGTGTGTGTGTGTGTCTTTTAATTAAATTTTCCAAGACACCATGAATCTGCCTTTCCCCCACATTATTTATAAAAAAAGCAGACCTACATAAATCTGAACCCAAACTTTTGAGGAAACTTGTGTTGCTTGCCAGCACAAAACAAAAAACAGTGCATTAAAGCAGAAAAACAAAACAAAACAAAATGGAGACATAAGATACACTGAGCCAAAAACACAGAAAGGTAATTCGTAACGCTCTTGACAGCCTTTCCATTTCCATGCTGCGTAATGTAAGCAGACTTGACGGCTGTACCAACAAGCAGCACTCTGCAGAAATCCTCTTCCACTTTATTGACTCATCTCATATTCTCTAACCACTACACTCTTCTGCCAAGGTCTCCTGTAACGCACACTGATTTCTATTACTGTGAGCAAGTCTTTGTGCTTTGTAATCAAACAGATGGAGATCTGTGAGCTGCAGATGTCTGAGCAAAAATTAGTGCATGCTTCATCAATGCATTTCTCTCATCATGACGGATGATGTTCTTGCCTTTTGATCTGCAGGCCGGGATCATTAATTAAAAGCAAGTACTCGTCACTGAGATGATGTTTTTGTGGTAAATTCTTCATTCATTATGTAAGTGACAAATTTTTCTGGCTGTTAAATGCCCCACTTTGTGCTGCCTCTCAGAGTCTGCATCATCTTCAACCCCTGCTAACCTCTCTCGCTCTTTCATTTCTCCCTTTGAGGTCAAATGGTCATAGATGTGCACTCACAGCTCTGCTCAGGGTCAGCTACCATCTTTCAGATCCTGCAGAGGCCCTGTGGTTTCACCAGACCCCCACTCAGCATCACCAACCCGGCAGACTGCACGCCTATCAAAGGGTTCTTTCACACCCCTCAGCACAGTTTCGGGAGTCAGGGATGAAAATGGAGATTTACTGGCCCTGGATGCCATGCTAAGATTGTACAGCTTTAGACTTATGGCTCTGAAAAGGAAGCTTGAGCCTTCACCTTCAGTCAGACCACAGTGTAAAGGACTGCTACACACCCAGGTCTGTGTTCCTGAGTATTAAAAATAACACCAAATTGAGTCTTGGCGGTGCCCTCTGTACTAAACATGTCACGCTTAAATGACCAGCCAGTGTAACTGCCTGTACACACCAGTGTTTTCACTCTGCCTACAAATCCCCGAACATGATATGTGTGGAAGGCAAAGCAAGCATTTTATGAATATCCTCCTGTGTGCAGCTGTCATGGTGCTCAGGCACTTCCATGGACTTTATGTTATTTCTTTTAGAAAATTAAAATTAAAAAAGTGCCCTGTCAGACAAACATCTTGCAAACTGTTGATTTAGTTTAGGATGTGAGAAACTTTAAAGTGAAGAGCAGGATTTTTACATGGCATGAATATTCTGACCATGTCCAAAGACAAAAACCTCAGCTGTTAAAAAGAAGGTCAAGCGCCATCTTGATTGAAGATTGTTTTGCAGTTGCAGCTGCAACATCTGAAACATGTTGTTAGTACAAAATCATAGAATAGAATAGAATAGAATAGAATAGAACACCCCTTTATTGTCATTTTACATGTATAATGAAATTGTGGGTGCTCCATACTGACTGTGCTGGAAAAAAATATAGTAGACAGCAGGAATAAATAGCAAATAGGACAAATATACGCAATCAGGCTTATGAATAATGACAAATGTAGAAAAAATGGTGTATGGATTGATGAAATGCGCTCATCTGCAGAACCCCAAATAGAACATGGGGGGGGGGGGG
>VUQR01006330.1:1948-28549 GCA_015108515.1 Hemichromis elongatus | reverse complement strand
CAGGGGGGGGGGGGGACAGGCTTTGGTGGGTGGTTAGGAGTTTCATTTTGTTCATCTCAGTAAATTCTAAGGATAATTACCCAACTTTTAGCATCATTAAATGGGTTGTGGATAGAAACTGTTATAGAAAGACCTTATGAGGAAATGTATTTTAGTCTAGCTGCTATAAAAAAGCCTTTAAAAACAGATCACATGATGTGCTTTAGACTGGGGTGGGACGTGAGGAAGGATAGCGTGTGTATAGGTAATGATGCTTAGAATTGTGGCTTAGCCTCAATTACACCATATTTCATAATTTATAAAGATTAGTAGCATAACTGCTATCATTCTTCAGTCCTTCATCAGGGACACATTTGATCATTTGATCAGGTATTTGTATATACAATTATCTCTACAGGCAACAACACATCACAGAAGCAAAATTAAACGACAAACTCATACAGCCCCGCTTATCATTAGTTTGCATTATTTCCGGATGTGAAATGTGTGTTCATGTATCCTAGCAAGTTGATCAGAAATTACTTTTGTCACTATTACCTGTGTTATTTGTTCAATAACCAAGGAAGTCTACAAGATCAGGTAGTTAATTAAAAATCATTTATGACCCTTTGATCATAGGTGTATAGTCCAAACCCCTGACAAGCCAACAACAGACATAGTGCAAGATTTATACCGATTTAGTCCCTTCAGAGGCATACATATCCACAACCATGTTGGTTTTTAACAGGACTACTATAAGGTTCATTTAGTCTGGAAAAAATTATTTAAATTATATAATACATTTCAAAATGTACAACCCCACTTTAAAAAAATATGTAGACATGTAAATAAAAACAGAATTTAATTTACAAATCTGGTAAACCCATATTTTATTCACAATAAAACAGAAAACGTCAAATATTTAAACTGAGCAAATGCACTATTTTAAAAAACAATAAGGTCATTTTGAGATTGTTGACAACACATTTTAAAAAGGTGAAACAGGGTTGAGTTTGCCACTTTGAAGCATCCCCTCAGTCTGTAAATGTGTGGGAACTGATGAGACCAGCTGCTGGACTTTGGGGTGACGAATGTTGTCCCATTGTTTTCCCATATGAGATCCTTGGATCCTTGTATTTTTCATTTCATGATGTCTCAGGTGTTTTCAGTCTGGACTGAAATGGTCTGGACTGCAGGTCGGCCAGGTCATAACCTGGACCCTTCTGCAATGCAATGAAGCCATGCTATTGTAACAGATGGAGTGTGTAATTTAGCATTGTAGAGCTGAAATATGTGAGGCTTTCCCTGAAAAAGAGACAATCCATGTTGCTCTTACACACACACACACGCGCGCGCACACACACACACACCCACCCACACACACACACACACACACCCACACACACACACACACACACACACACACATATATGTTAGTGTTTCTGGATCATGTTTACATTTGGCTTCTTCCCTGTGTGATAGCACTTTTACCCTCATTTGTGGATCATGTTACCGATGCACTGATAATTAACCTAATTATTTTTAAAATGTCTCTTCACTTGTTTCATTTCATTACCACTGGTTTTGCCAACCTTTCATCTCCCATCCAGTCTAGCTGTTTTGATACCTGTCACTGCCATCAAATTTTAAATTATCTTATTTTTTCTTAAAATTGTATTTTATTAGTAGAATATTTTGTATGTGTTCTGTGTTCTATTTTGAATAAATGTGGATTTATAAGATTTGTAAAGCATTGCATTCTGTTTACATGGAATTCCAACTTTTTTTGGAATTAGGGTTTTTGAACTTTTGAGCTGAGCTCACAGGATCTTTCCTGAATTTTTCCCAATTCCCAGAATTATAATCTCTAAATCCCAGCCTCCTATTTGGACCGAATTTGGATGGAAACTTAAAGTGTAGTGACTCACCGTAAAATGCTCCCCAGTGCTTCATGATATGAATCTCCACACATAAGCTCTGTTTCTCAGATTAATAATTAAGCTGTATTCTTTAGATTGCATTACTTATGTTTCCTTTTGGCTAGTTCACCCCCTCCTCTATCTTTGCTTTTGTATTAACTGTCTAATTCTCCATACACCATACAGTCAGAGTATCAAATGTTCAAATGTGCCAATGGCAAACGTGCTACAGTGGTTATAATGTGTACCATGTTTGTCTGCCTCACTCTCTTTTATTCACGCAGGGTATTTATCTCCAATCTACAGAAGGAAATTGAAAAGCAGACAGGATATCGCTCCTCTCGCAAGCGGAGGTCAGAGGCTCAGTATAACTACGAGGTTTACCACTCTCTGGAAGAGGTAGACATGAAGCCCAACATCTACCTACCTATCTGTCATTCTCCTCTGCTCTCTAATCTATTGCACCCACAAGGTAAACAGACAACCTCTGTAAGGGTGCTTTCTCTCAATTACACAGTTCCACATGTGTCTTTCCCACGGCCTCGTGCTTTCACACACCGAGACGTGAGCTCCACTTCAGACACTTCACAGCTTTAGAGTGTTTATTTTCCCAGGTTGATCAGGCTCCTGGTTTCCAAATCTTTCAAGCCCTATGAAGCAGCATAGCTCCAAGGACAAATCTTTTGTCCTCTGAGCTTTTATCCTCTCCTTCATTGTTCAATACACGTTTACAAAGCACACAAATGTGCAATAATGCATAGTAATTACTTCTAAAAACCATATAAACAAGTCTTTTAAGATCCACTTCCCTACATTATTTCCTGTCCCTCAGATCCAGAGCTGGATGTTTATGATGAACACAACCCACCCCAATCTGGTTGACATGTTCTCTGTTGGGAAGTCGTATGAAGGAAGACCGCTTTATGTGCTTCAGGTAGGAGAGGAGGCACATAGAAACTAAGACACACGCTGTCTTGTCCTAATCTAAAGCTAACAATGCTTGTGTCCCGTCAGCTAGGAAAGAAACGTCGTCTCCAGAAGAAAGCTGTGTGGATCGACTGCGGTGTTCACGCCAGAGAGTGGATAGGACCTGCCTTCTGCCAGTGGTTTGTCAAAGAGGTGCTTATAAAGTCTGCAGATTGCTTTTAATTTGTACAATTTTCTTTCTCTGATGTATGCACGAAAAGTGCCTCGACAGGAACACAATGTATATCCAACTGATAGCCTGAATGATGAGCTACAGCAGGCAATCTGTAACATTTGGCCTATTCATCAAAGCACCAACATCTGTTCACTTGTCATTTACAGCTATCCAAATACTTAAGAAAATACTTTATAGTTAAAATGCTGGAAATAACACAGGCATTTACGCAAGTTCCTTTGCACCCTTAAAGTCTCGGTGCTCTCTGAAGTGAGGACGGTACCAGACCAGAGCCAGACATTAACTGCAAGAACATTTAATGGCTCATTTTATAATGCTTAAATGCCAGATGAGTGGGATTTTCAACACGGTCTAACACAGTAAGTGCCAGAAAGTAAAGAAAATTAAAGGAAAATCTGTTATCTGTAAAGCTAGAGCGATGATTGCAAGTGAATTCCAAAGGATTGTTTGGTTGTTGTTTTTTTTTTTAGGGATAATGTTACCTGTGACGTGCATTAAAACCAGCTGTAAATGCTAGCAAATGTTTTAAAATCCTCTTATTTTGAGGTATAAATAACTGCTTAAACATCGGCAAGTAAAAAGAGTATTTCAGAACAATGAATGCAGAACAATGATTTGTTGCATTGAGTTCCTCCGGTATGAGAGTTAAATTCAAATTTCTAGCCAGACAAAAGTAAAATACATGACTGTTTCACCTTAAATGGAATCATGATGAAATGAAATACAAAATGTGCTGTGGTGTAGTGACAGAGGCAGGCCACTGGAGGTCAGGGTGCCATCTTTGTTCAAGCCTTAAGCACATTAACCTTGGCCTCAGTCTGGTTAAAAGGCAGGTATAAGCAGCATTAGCCCAGTGCCCAGATCTCATAGCTCCAATCCTCTTATGCTGTCAGACTCAGATTATCTCAGTTGTTTGAACGTACACTAGATATGCATTCCAACAATTGAGATAATGAGCCTGGAAACAATATAAAAAAGATACACTGCTTAGAAATAATTAAGGGAAAACTTGATCATCAAAGTGTAACATAAAGTCATTTCAATTTCAGGGATATCGATCTATGCAGTTATGCTGCAGAAACCCTTGCGAATCCATTTTAGTTGCTTTCATGCAAATGAAAGTGACAATGGGTGCACCGGAGTGGCAAAAACAGAGAACACCCCCCAAAAGAGAGCAACTTACAGGTGGTAGTCACAGACATTTGCTCTCTCCTTATCCTTAATTACTGATTTTTCTCCATTCTCGCTTTTTGCTAGCGGCCCTGCCACTACTGGTAGCACGAGACAGTGCAGCCCATTCTGCTTGCACAGGTAATCTGGCTCCTTCAGAATGGAGCATCTAAAAAAAGAGGATTGGGGCCACTTGCAGGAAAAAAAGAAAAAAAAAGTGCGGACATCTTTTTTTCAGTATTTTGGAAAAGAAATGCCCCAAAAAAGAGAATGAGTTTGCAGGTGGCAGTCACAGACAGGCAAACACAGACAAACTATAAGATGGGCTCACTGTGAGGAGTTTGAATCTCACAATTTGGTCAGATACATGCACATGAAAGTCATTTTGTGAGGCTCTGGCAGTGTTCCTCCTGTTCGTCTCAGCCCAAAGGAGCAGTTAGTAGTCCTAATGCCTCTCCACGGCCCAGTCCAGCTCCTGGTATCTTCTCCACATTGAGACTGTGCTGAGAGACACAGCAAATGTTCTTTGTTTGTCGACCTGAGAGAGCCGGACTATCTGTGCAACCAGAATGGCACGCAAGTACCGTCTCTTGCTACCATGCTACAAGGTCACTCACAAAAAACAAACAAAGCAAAGCTAGAGAAAAATCAGTCGGGAGCGATAAGGAGAGAGCAATGGCCTGCGGCCCCCTACCAGCAAACCTTTCCCTTTTTGTTGTTTGCCTTTCAAGTTGAGTATGTTTTATAATTACACTGAACTTATATTATTATTACAGGCTATCAGCTCATACCAATATGATTCTGTGATGACAAGACTGCTGAACCAGCTCAACTTCTACATCATGCCTGTCTTTAATGTGGATGGATACCGTTTCAGCTGGACTACGGTACTGCAGGCTTCTCTGCTGGTCTTTCTATAAGTACATTTTTTGAAGGGAAGTTTTTCTTAGAGGAGAAGCATATTTTACATGTACATTGTAATGCATTCTTTTGGATTGGTTGCTGAAAACAAGGCTAAGAAGGATATATTTTTGGCTGCAGGATCGGTTCTGGAGGAAGACACGGTCCAAAAATCACAAGTTCCACTGCAGAGGAGTGGACGCTAACAGAAACTGGAAAGTAAAATGGTGTGGTAAGTATAATAACACCTGACAAATCTGACAAAAAGTATATGCGCCCATATGTGCGTAGGAACAACTACATCCATTTATTCTCATTTAGTCTCTAGAGATTGAAGACATAGGTCTGAAAATAGAATAAAGGATTTTTTTTGTGATACATACAGACAGACAGGAGTTTCTTTATACCTGATGAAGAACATCTCTTCAAGGGAATGCTGGGTCATACCAAACCATGAATACACAGCATTTAGAGTCCTGGCATATGACAGCTGGGAAATGTATGCAAAATATATGATAAAGTCTCGAAATGGTGTGAGAAATGTGCCATAATTAAATGAATTATAGTCTATTTGGTTAGTCAGTAATAGACTGCCGTGAAAAGGTATGAAACCGAACAGAATGAGTCCAAACAGAGAATTCAGCCTGATTAGAATTCATGGTTTTTCTACTATTTATAGATATATTTAAGGAGGACTTTCAAGTGTAAATGTAAATCACGATAATTGAGCCTTAGAAAACCTATCCCTGATAATGCTGGTGGAGTTTTTTTTTCTTCCACAATTTCTAAAGTAACAAACACATTTCAGACTAAACCTAGTCACCTTAAACACCCTTTTTACCACATAGTTTAAAAAATATGGCTTTAATTAAAACCAGCATGTGTTCAGATGCTGTTCTGTTTGCTTTTTGGGGGTCAAGGTAAGTGAAATAAGGTTGTGTGCAAAGGATTATAATGTGATCATATTTCAGTCTATGTCTTTATTAGTTTCCCTTAACACTGGCACTTAGTTTTCTAGTTTTTTCCAGTCTTACTGACCACTCAAAGAGCTTTACACAACAAACCCTATTCATCCATTTACACACACACTCACACAGCACTTTATTCTGTACTCTTAATGCTCTCTAAAGCTTTTTTTCCCCCCTCTCACATGGCCACACGTGTGGCCGATTTAGAACCACCTATCAGCCTAACACACTTATCTTTGACCTGTGGGAAGAAAGCACACACGCTCCACGCAGAAACACTGCAGGAAAGTTGGTGTCGACAACGCGAACTACTGTGCTACTGCTACTTCCATTTCTTTACACTTGCTGCTTGGTCACTGTTGCTGGATTAAATCCAGGATGTGTAAAATCAACATCAAGTTGCCTTTGATTAGTAAAAATGTAACGTCTGACAGTAATATTAGCAAAAAAGTAGATTCATAAAGCAACTTCAAGAATCCTCGTATGATTAGATGGTATAATAATGTGATTTCATCCTTGCTTGCTTTCCTTCCCCAGATGAAGGTGCCTCTTCTCATCCGTGCGATGACACGTATTGCGGTCCCTTCCCTGAATCTGAACCTGAAGTCAAAGCTGTCGCTAAGTTCCTGCGCAAGCACAAGAAGCGCATGGAAGCATACGTATCCATTCATGCCTATGCACAAATGCTGCTTTACCCATATTCCTACAAGTATGCCACAATCCCCAACTTCAACTGTGTGGTAAGATATCTCTTGCTTAACACTCAGTGAGTTTTATTTTCTCTTTAATTAATCTAAGAGAGCTGCTTTGACCTATCCTTTTATAATGTTAAAGAAATTAACCCGGTAAAGCTGATTAAATCTTATTGTGAGTAAATATACAGTGTGCGAGATGAGCTGGCCTTCTGCTTTCATGCATCCAGGAGTCAGCAGCTCACAATGCAGTGACAGCCTTGTACTCTGCCTATGGTGTGAGGTACAGATACGGACCTGCCTCCACAACTCTGTGTGAGTTCCTCGAATTCTTCTCATATTGCGCTCTGGAAATGGAAATGAGCTCTTATTCATGTTTTAAACTTAAGAGAAATACCAGTTTTCTAATTATACAAGATCAATTCAGTGTTGCCTTGAATGTGAGAGGAGCGACATCTAAACGCTGACCTGCAGGTGGAACGGCAACAGAAATGAAACATTTGTAAAATCAAAGCTACTTAACTTCAGGTATTCCTGTTTTAAGCTTTCCTTACCCTTGTTTATTTTGCCCTTCCTAACAGATGTCAGCTCAGGAAGCTCTATTGACTGGGCGTACAGGAACGGGATCCCCTACGCGTTCGCATTTGAGTTAAGGGATACAGGACACTTTGGCTTCCTTCTGCCTGAATCACTAATAAAGCCAACCTGCACCGAGACCATGAGAGCCGTGAAAGCCATCGCATCAGGTCTGCTGAAGAAATGCCAGACAGCTAGGGAGGAATTCCATATATATGACCGCACCTTCCGAGTTAACCAACTTAACACCTAATATTTTCCTGAGATTTCCTGTTCTGCTCAGATGTTATCGAGTGACAAACCGACAAAGATCCTAAGAACGTGAATTTGATGTTCATCTTATTCTCCTTTTTGTGATAAGAGCTGATGGTGATGCATTTTGGCTGCAAAAAGCACACCCTGAAAAAACTTTTAAGTAATGCATCTTTTTAAAAAAAATCTGTTTAATTTTTACAGTGAATAGTGGTCAGGTGATCACTTATCATGCTACATCAGCACTTTTATGGTAAAGCTAAAGCTAATTTTTTATGTCTTCCAAAATGTGCAAAAGAACAACAACTTTAACACTGTTCTGGTTGTTTCTTTTATTCTAGTAAGTGTTCCTACTAAGTGCCACTTGAGATTTCATTAAAATGCATAAACACCTTTATTACTAATAATAAATATGCTCAAAGTGGTTACCAACTAGCGCAAAGCTAAATTTCACTGTAGATCTTTTTGATACCATTTTTGTTTGTCTTTCATTTGGTTAAGACTGACATTTAGAAAGAATGACTGTGACCTTAACATCATGCTGTGTCATTACTCAGGCATGGAAAAAGACAGTTTGAAATTTACTTGTGCTCGGCTATGTTCTTATAATGAGATCTTTTTAAATGTCTGACCTGAATAAAAGTTGTTTTATAAAACAAAACAAAATTTCTACTGGAATTGCTCTGTTTCTTCTTCTTCTTCTTCTTATTTTGGCAAATGAATTGGCTTTTTAAGGGCCTAAAGATGCTCAAAACTCATGAAATTTTGCACACGTGTCAGGTGAGCATTTACATATTTTCATCGCTTCAGACACAGACGGGGCAAAATGGCTCGGTAGCGCCAACTAGAAAAAGGAAAAACTCGAGCCCCCAGGCTAGGTATGACCCACATATATGAAATTGGGTACACATATGTAACATGAAGAGATGCACGAAAAAGTCCATTATGGCCATGTCCCAAACCCAACAGTCTGCCATTTTGAATTGTAGGTGACATTTTGGTTCAGATTTAGCTATTTCCAGACCTTGTAGTTTTGAGAACTCCTCCTAGGGATTTAATCGGATCAGCTTCATATTTTGTCAGTGTCAACTACACACACATATTAAATTGCAGAGCTTTTGGGTTTATAGGGTGTGGCTGTAGCGCCATGGCGAATTTCGATCATTCGCCGTTAAATTCCTATTTGCTCTCATTCACACATACATTGTCCAATCTGGACCAAACTTCCATCGTATGATAAGGCTCCATCCCTGAACATATTTCAAATGCCATATTTGACATCAGGGACAGCGCCATCTATTTGGAACAGGAAATGTATGTTTTACATTTTGGACTACAGTATAGAGGAGGTTGACCCTAGCAACATTAAATTTGTCCAGAAAAGAGTTAAGGAGTTGGTCTTGGGTTACATTGAAAACTGTGAGTTTTCGCCAAAGGGGGTGACCCCAGCAGCACGGCGAACTTTGGTGTCCTGCCATGAAGAACAAAATTGCTATAACTCAAAGAACTCCAGTCCAATTACTACCAATCTTCATTGCATTGCCAACAGACCCGTCCTGAACAGACTCAGATGCCCATTGTCAGGAATAGTGAGAGCGCCACCTAGTGGGAACAAGAAATGTCTTGTCTTATACACTGATTGTCACAGATTGATCAGATCCACCTGAAAAGTGGTGAGAATAAATGTCCATCCCTCATGATGCTTCAGTGTCAAAATTGTGATTTAACATTGAATAGCACACCCTGTTGGCAAGGTGATTCACCATGAAACAGGAAGTAGCTTTTGAGGGGGTTGGGAAGCTCAAAAACTATTGATATCTGGCACACACCTCCACTGTGAGGAAAACTTCCTGTTGTACTAACCCGATTTCATGGAATATTGTAAAATGGCTCCACATCGCCCCCTACAAAATTTCTAAACACCAGCCCCTTGCCTATGTTTTATCGATGAGTCTGAAATCTGGCAGGCTTATGTAAGATATCAATATGAACAAAAAGGCCTCTTGGGTCATATCCCAAACCCAACAGGAAGTCAGCTATTTTCAATTGAATATGTAATTTCAACTACATTTTCCCCTTTTTTCATACTTTAACTAGGGATTTCATCAGTTTGACATGGTCTTTGGTAAATGGATTGTAAAGACCTTTGAAATGTTACATTGTGAACCTTTTTGTGTTTCTTGAAAAGGCGTAGTCATGGCTGCACATGAAGTTTTAATCACTGGCCAAAAAGCAGTAAACTGCTTTCACTTAAAACATAGTTTCCATTCTCCCCCAAACTTCACAGGCATGATGAGAGTTGAACTTGGAAAAGTTTGATATGCCATTTGTCAGTAATGGTTGGATCGCCACCTAGTGGGAAAAGGAAATGCAAAGTAAACTATAATCATCAAATGAAATTTTAGATCATGGTGACACACTGTCACCATGAATGTGACATCAAATCGGACCTGCTGGGTGTAGGTGTTGGGCGTGGCTCACCATGCCAGGGTGTGAGGGCCCTCTCAACGCTGCTTGCAGCTTTAATTTGTAATTGAACTTCTGTCTTCTTTACCTTTCTGCTAGTCTGCTTTTAAAGGTGTGTTTGTTTTGGGCTATTTTCATTTAGTTTATCCTCTGGCTGCAGCTGACATCATTAGAAATAATTCATTCCTAATGGCTTTCATGCAAACATCTAGAACAAAGTAAAAGTTCATGCTTTCAGCCCTGATTCGTGTTCAGTCAGTGTTCTGCAAACATACTCGTCGCCACGTTTGATTATAAACATCACTGTAGTCAGCAGATGTTTATAATGAATAACTTTCTGACAATTTTTGATTTATTATTAATAGCATCAAATAATTGATTTTTATAGTTTCTCTTCGCAGCCAGTCTACAGATTTTGCAGCTCCGCTCTTATTTATGGATTCAGAAACAGTGGGACTGACACGTGGGACAGTACGATCCGAGTGAAAGTGAACTATACCGCCCACAACTGCCAAATCTGTGTTGTCAAATTGCCAGATTTCCTGGATGTGTTGCACTCTGCTAAAGGGTGTAAAATGCAGTGTAATACTAAACATGTGGATATGCACAGTTACATGTGCGATAAGGCAATAGGCAAAATAACATTACGATTAAATTGACAGGTAACTTATAATGGAAAATTACCACAGACAAATAAGTTGCCATGTGCAGAGATTTAAAATTGCTCCACCAAAAAAAAAAGAACTCTGTGATCACTCATGAACTAATGAATTAATATGTATATGTATCACAGTGCCTTCATCATTCATAGGCTATGACACATTTACTATGTAAAAAACATTTTAAAAAAATTCCCAACAAGCAAACCACACACAGGTTGGCTGTAGATCACGTGCAAGTTATGTCAGAGGAAAAAATCAAACTATCAATATGTGACTGAAGTGCATTATTTACAGATATGTTATATATTTATTACAACATTACTTGAACAAAATAATATAATTTTAAATATGATTGCTTTAATACTGTAATACTTTGTAGCCAATGAGTGACCTAAGCCTGGAGCCTAAGTTCTGTGTTTCCTCTCAAGCTGCTGCTTGTTTGTGGTTCATCCTTTCGGTTTTGCCTTTAATAACAAAAAAGAAAAAAGCTCTTCTTGGTGGAAATTAAGTGATTGAATTGGCCTTTAAAGAATATCCCGTTTCTTTGATTTGCAAACCTCCTTGGTCGCTTTTGGGTTATAATCTATTTGCTCTGTGAAGTTCTGTCTGATCAGTTTTGCAGCATTTGGCTGAAGCAGAACAGAGAGATAGAGAGCCTTTTACACTATTTTTCATCCTGCTACTTCTATGAGCAATCACAATAAACAACTTCATGTTGATTTTTTTTTCTGGACCGTGCACTCTATTTTAGATGTTTTCTGGGAAATTCTATTGAAACTTTTGCTGTCTCACTTATGGGTTTGTTTAGGTTCCCAGTCCAGTAATAACCCCCAACACCTGCGCTGTCATCTCGTTAAGCGTCAAATTCGGAATTCCAGTAAAAAGCTATTAATTTTGAGCTTCTGAAACTTTGGAAATATTATTTCAAATGGCTGTAATTCATAAACATTGAATGCGATTTTTGTGTTAAACTCATTTAAACCGGTACACAGAACCAAAAGTACAGAAACATTGTGCCTTGGTCTAACAAATCGTGGACCTCAGGTGTACATTACTGTGCATGGAAAGCTCGGGTGTAGGGCCACTCTCATCTCCGTTCTCTCTCCCTACTGCCTCACTGTGGCTGTTCTCAAACGTACGTGACGTCGTTTCCTCTCTCCAACATGGCGCAGGAGGCAGGTCGTTAATGGCAATCTGAGGGATTTACCCCACCTTCTGTGTTTATTTATGTTTGTCTGTTAGGGGCTCTGCGGTTGACATTACTACAGGAATTACATCTCTGTTCGAGGAGGCTGCAGCCCCCCTTGGGACCAGGCACACCTCGCTCTAAATTCCGGTGCGACATGTTTGAGGGGAAAAAGACGAAAAACATGTTCCTTACACGAGCTTTGGAAAAGATCCTGGCCGACAAGGAGGTGAAAAAGGCTCACCATTCCCAATTGCGCAAAGCCTGCGAGGTGGCACTAGGTGAGTTGTGTTGTTTTAGCGTCACGTTGTTGCTGTCTTGGACTCATTGATTTAGACACGTCATGCACCCTTTCATTTATTAACCGGTTATCCTGCAACAATGTCGCAGTGTTTGGCAAGGCACCGTGGGCTTTTCGTTTATTACCGGCTGGCTCTTAGTGTGGTCTTATTGCCCTGCGTTAGATTTCAGTAAAATCTGTGCATTTAATTGACGTGGCACGGGCTCCGTGGAAATCATTCCGTATAAAACACGGAAATGGTGCAGGAGGGGTGGGTGTTTGCAACACTGAAGCGATGCTGCGAAACTAGTACTAGCGGTATGAGCACAGGCCGGACATCACAGGGGAAACAAAGTTGTTTAAGACTGTGTTTCTCTTAGTCATCATCCTCACACTCAAGCACACTCCATACACTCATCGAGCGTAAACTGTGTTTCTCTAAACTAGATGATTTTACCCCATTAAGGTGAGATGTTTGCGTCTCTTCCTGGTACAAAGTGGCCGTGCCCCGGTCAGTACAGGAAGGGCTGAAGATTTTTTTTTTTTTTTAAATTACATCTGTTATTTATTAACCTTTTTACTCGGGTGGCCTCGTCTTCTCTGTAAAACGAGACAATGAAGACGACTTGGCGAGAAGCTTGCGGTTGACAGTTGTCAGTAGCACCTTTATGCTAGGAATAGTGTAATTTCTAGGGGTGGAGAGAGGACAATTTCCGGTTATTGTAAAAATAAAATCACAATAAGAAGGATTTATGCTAATCATAAATGGAATATGGTTAAATACAGCCTATTAGTGCTTAATACACATTAAAGATTTTACTTTCTGTTCATTGAAACGTGCTTTTCGCAACAAAAAAAAACAAGATTGATCGGCTTTCTAGCTCATTAACCGCGCTTTATTTTGAAATGAACGTCACAGCACGTCCGTTTGACCTTCTACTACAAGTGTTAGCTTCACGAACGTTTGCTAGCAGGTGTATCTTGGGAAATATGACCTTAGGGGTGATTATTAGTGGTAAATGTAATTTTTGTGAAGCATTATTGGCCAAAAGGAAACTCATCCCATAAAATACATTCTTTCGCATGTTGGAGTTAAAATCAGCCCTGTGCAAACTAGGGGTTTTTTTTTGTTTGATTGTTTTTCCTGGTGAGTAATATGACACAGCTAGAGAAACAAAGAGTCCTGTTGTGGAGCAGCCAAACATCCTACCTGCCCCAACACGTGCAGCTGCTGAAGGCTTCTACAAAAGCCTATAGGCAAAATACATGCAGCATATTTGTTTAGGCTCTGCTGTGATGTTTTGTGAAGCTAAACCACCCACATGAATTATATAGCTTTTTGTGCACAGAGCAACAAATGGTGTTAAATCAGAATAGAAAGCTCTGTGTAGCATGGCTTTAAAACAGATGCACACAATTTGCATGCTGCTGTTTCTGTTATTAGTGGACAGTTGGTGTTGTTTCTTCATCTGGGAATAGGGGGGCTTAGGGACTTGATCTGGTGATGTCATCAGTTGGTACTGCTTGTCCTTTGCTTCTGATTTTCCTGCTTACCTCGAGGGTTTGATTAAAATGTAGACATTACAGCTGTGAGACAGAAAACAAGCATAAACCATGTATAGTATACATGTGCTATGTTTATTCATAAACCATTAACGTCACCATGGTTACTGGCTGTCATATAGCATCTTAGCAGCTACATTTGTTCACTACAATATGTTGTCATTCTGCTTTAAAAATCGCCGGTTAACACTGGATTCTACTTTGCAGTCAGTGAGGGTTAATAATCTCTAAAAAGAAAAAAAAAATATATGAAACCTTTTAACATCCCAGAGAAAGTATACACAGGTGTTGTGAAATCCGAATCTCTGCAATAATAAGCGCAGTTGTAGCGGTGATGCAGTAGTGTATCAAAAACAACTGGGTGACCCAGTATACTGCTTGACTTACATAATCCCCTTTAGCTCTTGGAGCTCTGAGACATCTCTGAGAAAGTGCCTGTGCCATACTCTTCCTCTATGCTGTCAGTGAAAGTCTTCCTGTTTCGCATCGTCTCTGTTAAAAATACCCGTTATTTTCAGTGTTTTTCCGTCTGCAACACAAGGTATCAGAAACGAGATAAAAAGAGGCTACCTTCGCCAAACAGTTCACCCTCATAACTCCCAAAGTGAAGTTCCTCCTGCATTATCAGTGTCACTCGGCAGTTCACAAAAACTATATCATCTCAGTTTCTCATACTCTCCAAAGTGCCGCTTTAGCAGGGCTCTATTATCTTTGGATCTCACTGTCGGCTTCTTTAAGAGGAGCTGTCTGGTGGCAAAGAACAGTTCACTCAAAATATCAAAGACCCTTAGATCGTATTTGCACGCTACCTCCTTGAATTCGGTGCAGGCTTTGGTTCATTGTTGTCACAAGTTTCTATTTTCATGTGATTGGATCTGGTTGGTCTCATTGTTTTGTAAAGCCAGCCTCCTTTTTTCCACGAGTAGCTCTTGTGGCCTTTTGGCTGGTGAAAGATTGGTAATGTGAATGTACACAGCAGTCTAAACCAGGGGGGCTCTCTTCATGCCTCACTGCTAAGAAGAGGGAGCACTTGTTTCCACCTGAGCAGTTGAGTCCCGCTGAGCACAATGCTCATTATCTCTCCCCTTAGGGGTGTATGATCTGAGGGTCAGCTGCAGAGGTCACAGGAAACCTGTTGCCGATGAAGTCCTACGGAGTAACCTGCCAGCCAAGGAGGAGTGAGACAGAAACACTGTGACTGAGTCAGGGATGTAGTTTTTTTTGTGTGTGTTGTTGTCAGATTTGATTGTAATGTAATACACAATCCCTCCTTACCACAAAATCTTATAACATGGTTATCCCAACAGTGGGAATAGATGAGAGCAGTGAACTGCTGTGTTTGAGTATATAAATGCAATATGGGGTGGATACCAAAGTAAACCATCATCTAGGTCATCATCTTTGGTCAACTGGTTCAGTCATGTTAAAAATGACGATCGCTCTATTAATGTGAACCATCACTGAGAAAGATTTCCTTAACTGCTTCTTACGCACGTAGTAGTTAATAATCATTTAATCGTCAAAATCTTCCAAGAGAAGCTTGTTTTATATTTAGCTAACGTCCTGTGTTACTTAAATACATCTCACATATATCAATATTTTTATTCCTCCAACAATGACTCATGATTAGGAAATGTTTCCTGCTTATTGACCTGAATTTTTGCTCCACTACGAGGTTTAATACGGACCAAACAAAAAACACATTTCCAGCCAAGCCACTTCACTTTGAGCTTTTCTGTGGCAAATATTTTCCCTGTCCAAGGTCAAAAGAACCTTGAATGAAGCTGTAAACAGAGACTAAATCAGCAAGAGTTTGCAGGGTGTACTTTTGCACAGAGCCACCGCTTGCATGGAGTACCTTCACGTTAGAGCTGACCGTACGCTAATGGGACAAATGTACCTCTGATCATTAAGATTGGTGTGCACGTGCTTCTCCCCGATAAGCTGCACCGTAGTCGCCACATGCTCAACCGTGATAAGCACAAGGTTACGAATGGTGCCGTCGGTAATTGGGGTTTTTACCACACAAAGACCCCACATAGCCTTCTCAGGAGCTCAAGGCTGACGTCGGGGGAAAGCCTTGAACGTCTGTACTACTGCAAAATAACAAACGCTAACTTGCATGCTTGACAACCTTTTACCAGCATCTTTCATTTAATGTGGCAAAATTTAGCAGAAGGCAGCAGGTTTCCTTTTGATTTCTATGCAGCTGAGGCACACCAAGTAACCTGCTGATGACTCCACCAGACATTTTTTGGGGCATTGAAAAAGTGTAAATGAGGGAAGCAACAGCAGCTGTCAGCCTCCTTTTTTATGTCACTTTTATTTGTCAGGGTACTTTAAAATACTGGGGCTGTTTGATCCTAACTACAATCTGATTGTACATGTGCAGTTTAGGTCAAATTCTTATAAGTAAGAAAAAATAATCCATCTTAGTGCACTGAAAGGTTTGATATGACCTCGAGACTTGGATAGATTTTTTGTTTACTTATTAGAGTCAAAAATGACTTTTGTGGGTCTATCAGAAATTTCCAGAACTCATGCCGACACCTTCAGATTGTTTTCTTTGTCCAAGCAACACTTTAAAGTCCAAGCATATTCACACTTTATATACTATATATTTATATACTACTTAATTTTAGATCGAAGTGTATGTGTAAAAAAAAAAGAAGAAAAAAGTACAGTAAATTTATTGGGAAAAATGGTTCTCCAATCATGCCTGGTTTCTCTCTCATTTCCACCCCTCCAGACCAAGTGCAGACACAAAAGCTGCTTGTAACCCCAAAGGTTGACTGGTGTTCAGATAGCGAGCGGTGGAGTAGTTAACATGGCGGAGCCTATTCTAGCTCTGAAAGCATAAGTAATCCTTTTATCTGTGCAGTGGAGACTGTTTAGAATGTAGAAAGGAGACTGTGTTTTTGTCCTCCTCACACGTTATTTCTTGTTATGCTTACACTGATATGTCCATACATAATACATCATTTCTTTCCACTGATGCCTCCTTCATTCCTGGGACAGGTGATAAATTAATTATAGTCTACTGCAAACAGATGAGGCACATGATGAAAAAAACCCTCCTCCCTCTGTGTTGCTTTCAGTTTTATTTTGCAGGACTTTATTTATCGGGGTCACCTATGTTTTATTCATCTGTATTACCTTGTGTAAATTTGCTATTAAGCAAATAATGTAGCCTGACATTGGACTTATTTATAAGCAGACATGTAGGCTGTTAACCAGCTGCATGCCATTGTTTATTGCACTGAAAGTCTGCGATTTAAGGCGTGTATTAATTTTGTGTCTTAATTTAGATTAGAATGTAATGAATATTCTGGTATTCTGAATTTGTAGAGCTGTCAATACTTCAGTAATCACATAGTACAGATTGTAGAGATTGACTAGGAACATGCTGTGGAACAAAGCTCCCCTAACTGGATGAACTGGATGAGCTTTAACAAAGTGGTAACAAAGTTGAAATATGAATTCAACTTGATACTCTCGTGGCTACTTGAAGTGGACTTCATAAGCAGAAATAGAAATATGTGCGGCCTTTTAAAAAAAGCTTTGCTGTCTGCATCGAACTCATGCTTTCATGACAATTGTGCATAGAGGCAGTTTATTTATTTAGCTTTTAAAACAATTCACCCATCACATTTTTTACTGAGGCCATGACAAAAGGTAGAGGCAGACACAGCAACTGCTGCTGCTGCTAGCAGCGAGGTTTGGGCTTCACCTCTGCTAATTCGAGACACTGCAAAAGAGCCTCTATGGTGGCTGTGTATTTATCATTAACTTGTTTGACCAATAATATTGCTTTCGTGTGGATATCTAATACAGTAAAAGCAGTAGAATTGTAGTATTTTAAATAATGGACTGTCTGTGTGAATAAACATTGCTAGCTGCGCTTGCTGTTGCTAGCAAACAGAAAAGCACAGGGCAGATGTGTGGTGCAGATGGAGCTCGTCTTGAAGTGACAGGAATGAAACATATTTGTTGTTGATGGTTAGTCTAGCTCACAAGCTAGCAGTTTCTAAGTAGAGACAGTAGGACAGTTGTATTAAATTGCTCTACAAAATGGTACATATCTTATATCATTTTTCAATGCAGGACAGTGGCTAGCTGCAGATACAGTAGTAGTGCACAATACAAGTTAACAGCATGTGTCCTTGTGCCAGCTCTCAAATGTCAGGTGATTTCAGAGGGGAATTTCAAACTTCTGTTTTTAACAAATATCCAACTTCTGCCTTAATACTTACAGTATCACTGTAATAATGAAGTCTCACACAGTGCTTGTGAGTGAAGTTTTACTTCATTGTAACTTTCCCCTAAACATGGCAGGGCATGTAGAAGACAGCAGGTGTACTTACAAAAATGACTTGTATTTATCTTAATGTTTGTTTGTAGCCTGCACACTGATAATAACCCAGTTTTAAAAGAAAGCCGTTCGCATTTCATACTGTTAGATAGAAGAATGCCACATAATGTGTGCAACCACAGAGGAATTATTAAAGATGCATTAATTTCAATAACAAAGCCAACAGCTGAGTAATCAAGACCTTGTGGAGGCAGAGCACTTTGGGACTTTTTGGCTACAAAATTAGAGCCTCGATTCAACCATGGGAGTGAGACTGGTGATTAGGAGGGCTTATGCAAGTGTGAGTGAGTGGGCTGGTGGGACACACACATGCACACGGAAATGTAAAGCACACATGAGCGCATGCACAAACGCATAAGTGCACATGTGATTAGGTAGCCCAGACAACCTCTGACAGCCTTTCCTTCTTCCACACCAAATGTAATTACTGCTGTGCAATCTTTCCTTTCATCGTGAACAACAGAAATGTCAGAGGTCTGATTTTTCTCAGGCTTACTTCGGTGATCGCAGCTAAGCCATGTTTGCCTACAACAGCAGTTAATTCTCAGTTTGGTCAAATGTAGTGCGTTAGTGTGATCCTCTGTCTTGTGTGTGGATATTAGCTTATAAATTAGGCTTAAATGCCGTTTGTTGGTTAGTGAGTATACCTGAGATCGAATCATGACAGCCTGGATACCGGGGTTGGAGTTTGTCGCTGGTTCGCTGGCCGTGATCATGATTGTTTTTAGGGTAAAAGCAGTCTGACTGAAATGAATGTTCGCTGATCATTGCGTATGGTGTGGTTAGTGCCAACCGCAGGATCCATGCCAAATGCAGATGGGCTCTCAAGTCTTTGAAATGGAAATAGTGCTGCAGAAGGCGGATGCCCTTTGTCGCTCTCCAGCTCCTTTCTCAGGTGACGGAAACTGAGTCAGAGATTAACCTCTAACCTCTTGCATATGTATATGTGTGCATGGGTAGCGATTGCTGCGGTCCCATTGTGAAGAAGCCTTGTGTTATCATTGTGCGGATTTTTTTTTTTTTACTCCACCAAGGTCCAGGAATTGATCAGGCTGCAGTGAAATCCTTTACATTGTCTCCCTTTCTTATGTCTTATTTCTTCTGTGGTATAGATAAACAAAAACATGTCTGATTACAGTCTAGAAACCATAAAAACTGTCCTCCTGCACTGTGGTGGCAGCTTTACAAAAACAGCAACACAATGCTTTTATTGCACATACAAAAACCAAACCCCATAATCATAGAGCTAATTAAAATGCAGGTTTATTAAGCTTATTTTTTTCTGGAAAATAGCCTCGTCCTTGCCTCTGCTTCCTCTTGCTTTCTCCCTTTTTTTCTCCTCCCTCTGTGTCTGAACCCAGTGTCCCCTCCCAGCGAGCTGTTTTCTAGCTGCTTGTCTTGTGACGTGTTGCGGAGCATCTCCAAAGAGCTGCCTGTTTATCTCTCTCCCTCCTATCAGTGTAGCAGCCGTGTGCATGCACTGCTGTGTCTTAATTGATGAAACGTTAGAGGTCTCATGAGATTTTTTTTTTCTCTTTTGGTGTGGGCGCATGCGCGTTTGTGATTGTATTTGATTGTTATTCCGCGCATGAACTTTACGCTGGCTAAAAATGTCTACTTATTGAATTAGTGTTGATCCAGCAGCTTTAGTCAGCTAAGATATATTTGCCCAGGTGAAAGCATTCTCTCAGGGCTGCCATTGAGTGCATCTACCTGCTGTGCACACTGTTGTTGCCGTCAGTAATAATGAGCAGATCCTGCAACAAGACAACTGGACTGCAACATTTTGGAGAACTGAACGCTGGATGGGTTACAGTTTTATTTCTGTTTGTTTTCGCTCCAAGCATTCTCTCACAGATGTCCATGTAGAGTTTACTGGTAGTAGCAAAACACAAATGTTAAACATATCCTAACGAAATATTACATTTGGTCTCACTGAGACTGATCTGTAAACATGGAAAAAATAGAGAAACATGTAATGATTTGTATAGCAGTAATGCTAAACTGGCAAACAGAAATGGACAACATGCGAGCTTACTGAGTTGGCAAAAGCGATTGAAATTCTAAGCAGACGTCTTTTTGTGTGCACTTTATCTGCTGCACCCTTTTTCCTTTTGACACTAGGTTGGTACTTGACCTTCTCGAGATGGGCACCTTCGTCGCCTTACAGCCTTTTAGCCTTTTAGCCTTTTAGCCTTGTTTAGATTTAATGTACAGAAATGTCAGTGTCAGTACTTTAAGGGAAAACCTGTCCGATTCTCGTCACCATGGCTACTTGCAGCAGAAGTAATCAACGACGTTGTGCTTGCTGTTACATAATGCAAATAACACACATAAACAAACATGAGGGGGCCTTAGGTGTGTGAATCCAGGGTTTACGGTCCTGGCGAGTTATTCCTGTGGCAGACACTCCTCACTCCTCACAGATTGCTGTTGAGGCCCAGGAATGCTTCGTCATGGCACTCGGGCGGGGTGGTGCACGGGAAGGGGGCAGACCGACGTTAGTCTGCAAGTAGCTCCCGGCAGCAGTGGGAGACGAGAGGGAGCAGGTTGCTCTGCGATGGTGCGTCTCGTGTTGTATGTATGATGAAAGCAGGCTGTTGTTCCGCTTGTGCTAGCGGACTTGGCGTTTTCTACAATTCATCACCACGTGTAGCCGGGGCGTCTAGTGAATGTAGTACACTCGATACAGACTTCCATGAATATTCAAGCACATCTTTTATCAGCGCTGTTTACAATCTCAGAACAGAAACACTCCTTTCTGAGGAACGGAGTGTGAACTGTAGTGGTCAGCAGCATATTTCTGCTACATTTTCTTCTCTCTAGGTTTTTAACTGGCAACCCTCCCACAATCCCACTGCTAACCTTGGGGGCTCAGGGCTTCCAAATACTTCCCTTGCTGATTCATTAGCCTTATCTACTATGGCTGCCTATTGGAATTCTAAGTGGCTAACTACACTGTTGTGTACTTCATATCTAAGCCATGATCAGCTTTTGCTGTAGCTCAGTGTAAGTGCGATTGAAGGGGATCACTGATAAGCCCCTGTGAAACACACATTATATAAAGCACTACAGGAACCTGTCTCAGTTCACTGTCAGGTTCAGCGATTGAGTGTGATGTTGGTGTCTCTCTCTTCACATCAGGCTGTGCTTATCCTTGCATCTCAGTCAGGCACTGTCTATTACACATATGAGGTTTTTGTGCTTTCATCTGTCAGATTATTGGATTATTAGTTGCTCATACTGTTATATCTGTGTTGTGTATTGCTCACACCCTAATAACAAATGCATCGTGCCTTACGTGCTCTTTTCAGATAAGTGCAGTGTTTTAGTAGCGCTGTCATGCTGTCAGGGGTGGGATTTGGTTGTTTTGTGTGAGCTGACTTCAAGCTGAGGCGCTAAAGCTCGGGTCTCTTCACGATGTCATCATCTCATGCATTTTTCACAGGCGGTCTTGATGTGTAGGTGTCACATAGCAGACTTTAGTTCACAGGCAGGGGACACGAGCAAAAAGAAGCTGTGATCCGCTCCGAAAAATAAATATAAGCAGATATTTTTGCGCGTCATTTAAACCCCAGATTAAATCGATCTCATTTGGAAGCTGGGCTTTAAATTTGCCTTTATGAATCCGCCACAAGTGCTAAAATATCCAAGGATGCTGTTATCTTCATCCGGCCCGGAGAGATGTGGTGATATATGCGGTTGTGAGTGAGATATAAATCACATTGTGATGTTTGGTAGCGCTGACTCAGCAGCTTGCATAGGTGTTGTGATACATAAGCTAGCTGGGGTTGCAGAAGTGAATGTTTTCTGAATATGGGGAAGTTTTTGTTTTGTTTTACTTACCGATCAGGAGGCTGTTAATATAGTAGGTGCTGCAGTATGATTTTATTGTGGGGAAGTACCTGACTAGAATGTGTGTGTATGTGTCTGTATGCCTGGAAGTATTAATGAATGCCCATTTTATAGTCTTGCTAGCACTCAGAGGCCGCACTCTACCCACTCTTGCCTTTATACAGGTGTGGAGACTGCATTCACTCCAGAGAAGAGTGGAGCAATGATTAGCCAGCTTTTCACTGACCCTCTCTGCAGCTTAGAGACCGCTTTTTAGGGAAGGGGGCACTTTAGTAAATCACAGCCTCAGGGTATGTGGGCTCGCCCTAAAGTATCTGGGCTAAACGTTTTATAGGAGTGGCTTGGTTAGCTGGAGTGTGTGGACACAATCTAACAACTAGAAGCTCATTTTAAGAAATAGTCCTGCGTGATTATACACCAGAGAAAGACATAGTTCTATACGTAGTTGACCCACTTGTCCTTGGATGATGAAAGAATCGTGTACTGTAGGCCTAAAAAGACTCTCTCCAAGGGGGTCAGATTGGATAAGCAGACATTATTGCTCATTTAAGTCTTAATGTTAGGATCTGGGTCAAAGTCAGGGTAAGAGTGAAGAGACAGAAAGTTGGTGGAGCTGTCAAAGACTTTTAGTTGAGTTGTGATGTAGGTGATGGCTGATGAGCAGGATGGCTCCTTGTAATGTATCTTTTGAGTGTATGTAAGCCATAAGACACCTATAACAGATGCATTAAGACACGCGTTATGGATTACTCGGTGCAGTTTCCTGCCCGCTAGTCATATAGTTGTAATCCTGGCACAGCAAAATCAACCCTGTAAGAAGAAAGAAGAAAGAACTTAAAGCAACTGATTTTTTCTGGTAATAGTTTTCTTTTTAGTTTAGTTTTGTGACTTTAGACAGATGAGACAACCTTAATGGGATTTTTGTTCATTTTGAGAAATCTCTGGCTATGGTGCAGTTTGCATTTTTGAAGTTTTAGTTTTACACAAAGCCCCTTCGGTGGACGCCTGCTCTTTTCCAAGCGTACACATCGGACTGAAAAGCAGTGAGCCAATTGGCTTCATCTGCATCACTGTCGCCCCACGTGACAGCAGTGTGGACGAGTCATAGCTTACCTGCTTCTCTTGTTATTTCCTCTTTTATACCAGAGCCCTGGGACAAAATAGTGTGCAGAAAGCTTTAGCAGTGCAGCACTAACACTCAATACATCGGTACACCTTGGTTTCTTTGTTGCTGACCTTGAAGATAAAGTAAATCAAGAATGAGGCCTGGTAAATAAATCACAAAGGGTTGACTTTGCTCAGCTTGTGATAGCAAACTAAAGTTTGGAGATATTTTATGTAGGAAGGCTCCTTTAAATAGTTTGGTTTATTGGACACATGTACCCCATCTTGATGTCTAGTGGGATAGACCACTCTAACCATTAAATAACTTTTTGTTTTTGTTTCTTTATTTATTCGGCTACAAAAACAAAACCCAAAACATCCTGATTAAAACATTTCCTCTACTAAGTAAGAATGTAAAGCTGTTAGGGCGTATACTGTTCAAACAGGACTTTATCGTCTGTCATCATAGAAACACTACTGTCTTCCTGTGGGATGGGGCCAGTTTCCTTGTCGGTAAGAAGGCTGTAAAACTTGCAGGGAAACTGAAAGACCAGATAAGCACTCTCCTAACAACATTAATTTTACATAGAGTGGAAAGTTTAGAATGATGCCCTCCTACCCTGCAGTTTTCACACTTTGCAAAGCCATCCACTGGGTCCAGATTGGACCCTTTGGCTGTTTTCTGGCCTGTGTTTTTCTTGATTTCATCCACTACATTGAACCTTTTACTCATGTCTTCTGGCTAAAAAGTGTGCCAGTGAGTTTTCTGAAAGTTTCTGATTTTAAGACCGTAGATTGCATTTGATAGCTCATTTGTGCTGTCTTGTATTGATTGTGACAAGTGCAGTGTTTTGGCTTTTATATACCAACGTAACTCAGCTCAGTATCCAAGGAAGGAAACCCTTACATCATGACTTAGTAAAAGTGGAGGCAAATTAATAAGGGTCTAGGTTTCTGTGTGATTCAATGCTAGTCTCTCATCTTTGCCCACTTCCTACTACACCTCACAACTCTGCATATGTTTTGCTTTGAAACCCAGAACTAGTGGAGCGGTCATAATTTTCCATAACTTTAACATCCATCTCATCTCTGTCCAATCCCAGGAGTGTCCAGCACTCGTATATCTGTTCCTCTTCATCATTATCACCGCCAGCCATCGTTGCTATGGTTTCAGTGTTCAGATCCTGAGGTGACAGTTTCTCATCGACGCTCCTGATGCACGGAGCTAATTACTTGATGCTTACTTACACAGTCAATGTGACAGTGCCCACCCCTCCTGTCAAAATCACTGCTTTGGTACCGGCTGCCTGTCTGTTTGTTTGACTTCTCTGTGCATTTGCATAAATCTGATAACGGCCCAAGCAATCGCTTGATATGAAGCTAATGTTGATATTGGAATAGCCAAGGGGTCAACAGAGGCCTCTATGGTTTTATTGGAATTTTAGTGTCATCCAATACCGACAGTAAGCGGAGCAGGAGAGATGCAATTTTACACCATGTTTTCTTTCATTGTAACATGCAGTGACACTACACTGATGTTTGACTGGGTATTTTCTATCATCTTTGCTTTTTTTCCTGTTAAATTGAAGGGATAGAGATCTGAAAGACCGGACTGTAATGATTATTCACTTTGGAGAATATTTCTTAGGCACTAATTGGTCAGAGTTTTGGTAAAAACTGAAATGGTGTTCACCAAATGAGGTATCAACGCGATGCACTAACTTAACTCTAACTGTAAAACTGATTCATTCAGAGTTGACGTTACAGCTTCAGGGTGCCGGCGTTTTAAATGCTCGTGTACTGCAGTAGCGCTGTCATGGAAGAAAACTCCGCGTTGCACAAACTTTATTTTTTTTTCTGTAAAATGCTTTCCATTTTCTTCCCTCCGCCTGTTTTGCCATTTGCGAACTAAGTTCTTCTTTGTTAGTATTAAGTAAAGTCTAGGCAGGGAATATAGGCGATACTGCCCCTATAGTTTTCTGTAGTGTACTGCAGTTACATAAACACATTTAGGACACTTTAAAAATTCTCAACGCTGAATTTTATGGTCAAAGTGGACATCATCGATTATGCCGACCAATCGTTTCAGCCCTAACTTACACTTACCAGACACCTACACAGATTCAACATGGGTGCTGGAAGAATTCCTCAGAGATTTTGGTCTGTACCGACATGACAGCATCACACAGTTGCTGCAAATTTATCAGCTGCACATCCATGATGTGAACCTGCTGTTCCACAGCATCCCAGAGGTCCTCTATTGGACTGAGATTTGGTGGAGTACAATGAACTCACGGCTCATGCTCAAGAAACCAGTTTGAAAATATTTTAGACTTTTGCATCTAATTCAGCGGTCCCCAACCTTTTTTGCGCCACGGACTGGTTTCATGTCAGGCAATATTTTCACAGACCGGCCTTTAAGGTGTCGCGGATAAATACAACAAAATAAAATGATACGACCAAGACAAAAAAACTGTGGTATTTTGTAAATATAATAAAAAACGCAAATTCACTGTGTAATTGTAATTGTAAATGCGGCAACAGCATTGAGAGTTACATCCCACTTTCTGCCCCTTAATGGTCTCTGGTCACTATGGTAACATATAATTATTTCTTTCAAAATAAGACACACAACTACAACACAGGAAAAGACCCAGGGAAACCGAGTTAACCCTGAAACCCATACATTTCACACCTGAGCCTCAAATCTCGCGGCCTGGTACCGGTCCATGGCCCGGTGGTTGGGGATCGCTGATCTAAACCAAAGCAACAGGGACGCTGTTTTTTGAAACTGTGTGTTGGGTCACATACAACTACTTCACAAACACACACACACAGTGACAACAAACCAGGTGAAGATGACTAAGTGGGGAATAATAGCTTAATCAGCCAGTTAAAACCCCCTTCTTGATATAGTGTGGGTCCTCGCTGTGTATCCAGGAGTGGATCCTTTGGGACTGCACAGAGGCCATGAATTATCCTGCAGATGCCCAATCAGATCAGGGCTAGAGCACTTTGAACACTTGGGTTTGACTCATTCCTGTGCAGTTTTATATATGTGGCAGAGAACTTGATGTTCTTCGGAGATGTGCTGATCTACAGTCTTCTGTCTGTTGTTAAGCAACATCATGATAATCGCTGCAATATGATCCGTTATCTCTGAAGGCACACATGATTTCCCACTCCTATGTAACCTCGAAATTATGTAACCAACACAGATAACATGCTAATATTTAATCTCTGTCTTTCTGAAGCTACTCTCCATTTCAGGTCAATTATCGTTTGTATTTACTGATTACATGTTTCATATTCAGACCATATACTGGAAATATATGTTGAAATGTGGATGCTAGGCATAAGGTGAGATCGGTCATCTGATGTCCTGATGGAGTCTGTAAGAAGTGAAAATATCTGCCTTAGTATCAGCTTCTACAATCATGCTTTTTAACTGAATCAAGAGAATGGGGGCGGGGGGGGGGGGGGGGGTCTCCCGGC